>DWJQ01002065.1:0-10100 GCA_018248915.1 Hesperia meskei straton | reverse complement strand
AGAGCCGCTTTATTGCATTACGTTTTTTTATTGCAACGGTAAAGCAAAGTTAAAATTATATTAGTCTTAAGAATTATGTCCCATTTCGATTACATTTTGCCAATGGGTTTATGCTTCGTGTCTTAATGGCAGCCATTTATAACAAGCGTATTTCAACGTTGAAATACAGTAGTTACGGGAGATTGGAACGAATTTACCTATTAATGGTACACCCTCAGAATTATCAAGAGAATAATATTGTAGTGTCGAAAAATTTAATCAGATTATTTACTTCAGGGTGCATTCAAACCATTTTGGAGTATCTATTGAAAATTCTAAATATTTATTTAAAAGACATAAAGAAATATTTTATTAAAAGACAAGAATCACATGAATACTAAGGTAGATAAACATAAAAGCAATACATTGTACTTCAAAGAATACCTACTACTAAATATGAAACACATTAATAATTAAAAGTTTAACATAAAACCATAAAAATAGATATTTTGTTACCATCAAATCCCGTTTTCTAATTATACTTACAGTTTTATGTCTACAAGTATTTTTACGTTGTAAGATTAAAAATTAATTTAATTATAATTAACATTACGTCCCATGCCTTCCTTCATTTTAATTAAATTAAAAAAAAAACAGAGATCAACATTGGAACCGTTGTACCTAGCGAACTATAAACTAAACTCGTCAATTACATTTCAGAAGTGGTTTTATCAATAGGTGTCTATTAATTCTAAAATGCAAAGGAATCTTTAGCACTTCTGAATCCAAAGACACTTGTGCATCTCCCAGTTTTCCAATCTTGCTGTCAAGAGCATTTATAAATCCTTACAGTCCGGGAAATCAATTGAATCTCATTTTATTTCTGAATAGTTTCTTTGTTCGACCACGTCTGCATAGTTGGTGTAATTTTAAAATCTATTAAAAAAATTTCCTATCACGTTCACTCATAATTGAATACGTGATTCGCAATCGTCAGATTCTTGTTATCGTTGTGTGTGTTTCTTAATAGTTTTTCACTTTGCATTTTATGTTAATCTGCGATCGTTGGACTATTGTGCCAGAAATAATTGTGAAAATACCGCGGCGATATTCAAAATGCTTGCATAAACTTGGTACCTATATTAAACGATTTCGTGCTGCTTAGAATTTATTACGGTTAGGTACTTTCAGGGTTCCATATTATTATGATAGATAACTTTGGTATATAAAGTTCTAAAGTTAAAATTAATTGCTCAATAACTTATCCTCCCTGTTTCTTATTCTGAAACATTTTTTTGTAACAGACCAAACTTGATATTTATTGACAAGAGGAAGTACAAACAATGCTTCGCTCTATTATGGAGCGCTTTCATAAAAGTGACATACACAATATAGTTTGGGCATTTAAAATTATGAGCACTTCCGTTTTAACAATTTTTAAGTAGGTATTTATCCCTCGAAGAATTTTGTAGGAAAAATCCCGTTGTATTGTTAGTTCGGATAATCAGCGTGCAAACTAATGCGATTGCATGTACACATGTGGACTATTTTTACTGATTTTGTAACAATATGACAAATAATGGATCTGGTGTTACAATGTGACCTTTATGAACTATTGGGCATCAACTAAAAGTTGTACAGTACACAAATAGGTGTTGTTTAACCTCATCTTGATCAATACTAACCTTGTAACTGTGGACAACAAAATAAAACAAGGTGTTTTGAAAGATGGACGAGGCTCATTCAAGTTTATTATTTTGATACAAAAAACTGAATTATTTATTTATTCAGTTAGATTTTCTACATCGCTATAGCTTACTTAGCTTTACACGCGATGATTTCATTATGATTTACTGAATGTTATCGCCTGTTTACTTCAATAAGTACAGAATCGAACAGATCTTTAGCCGGCTAGACCGCCACCATCCAAATAGGCTTACTGGAAAGTAGCCAAGAAAAAGGAGCAGTACTACCGACTATAATATTATGGCGCCATTCAGTTCTAGGAATGGTCGGTATAGCTCAGAATACCTAGAAACTAGAAGTTCTTATCAACATCAATTTATTCTACTATTAATCCTACTGATCTAATTACAGATTACTATAGGTATAGACTGTGACTGGTGATAGCCGAGTGGGTTGAAAGTTGGACTCTTGAACCGAGAGGACGCGTGCGAATCCTTCACGCATCTGTAATGAAAAAAAAACGTAATAGAATTTAGTTAACAATTGTTTCGGTGAAGAAAAATATCACAATATTCTCAAAGGGCTGTGAAGGCCACCAATCCTTACTGAATCAGTGCGGTGGACTACGGTGGACTTTTCACATTATGAGAAAAGAGCTAAGCCCAACATTGGGAGAGTAGGTACTTACTAAGTTGCGATGCCGTTTTCTATTGTTTGGATTTAAGTACATGTTACTTTTATTAGTATAATTATTCCCAAAATGCGTGTTTTCCGCTTCTTTTACGAAAATCAATGCACTTTGCTTTTAGTTTTCTGAGTTATATTTGCGACGGCTCAACTCGAGTTTTAAAATAAAAAAATAACAAATATAGAAACTACTTAATATTGGCAAGTATGTAATACCTATATGAAATCCATCATCATCACATCGTGACTTGGCAATCGGACTACCATGAAATAATGCTCTTTCAGATTAAAAAAACGCGAAAAAAGTGTGAAAACACTCCTTAAGGTTGACTGGCAGAGAAATATTAAGTCCGCCTCTTGTAGCCCGTACGGTGTAACGTGCATTAATGTTTAAATAAATAAATAATGTATTAAAGAGTTAAGTACTTACTCTTCGTCTATGGATTTTTAATGTCACCATTCCAAACTTAACAATGTAGTAGTTGTGGCGTGAGTGGGGTTTTTTAATAAAAAACATAGCAAACGGAAATTCATGCATTCAAAAATTTTCAGCGCCATAATTATTTTCACCACATGCACTTTGGTTCAAAGACATATCTCACTTTAGTCGTTTACTTGAATTCCACAAGCATTTCCTTTCATATTTCTTCGGTGTTTTGTTGAAATCTATTCAAATCGTGGAATGTTACCTGCGTTACAAGTATTATTAAGCAAATTAAATAAGAAATTGAAAAGAGAGTTATTCGAACTTATTGAGCCGAACCGTTCGTAATGCCGAAGATATAATATATGTAGTATCTAATATTGTTGAAGGTAACATTAGTTTTGTTAACTTACCATTTGGTTTTGTTACTATAGTGCTATTACAGACTACCGGCTAGTAATATACTTTCAGTGCTGCTCTAAATTAAAGGTGGTTCGCAAGATTCTAATTACGAAACCTACACAGCAACACACATTACGACGTTGCTTTTCTATTTAATTTTGTTTACAATGAGATGAACTTATTTAGTCCTGGGTGTCTTGCCTTCTTTAATAAATCTACGTTTTTGCTTTGAAATTTTAATTTCAATTACAAGATTTTCATAGCAAAGAACTAGGTACCTACTATTATTGTAAGTAGAACATTTTACCTTAGAATAAAGACTAGTTTTTAACAGAATTTAGTCACCTTTGACAAACTCTCGTTCAGAGCGTTTTTTAGGCTTCATACTAAAACTGATTTTTACAAATACGGATCTCTACGCGAACCTTACCTTTTTGGTAAGGATTTTCTTTTTATTTATATGGAAGGTTATAAGAAATCCTAATACAAAGACGTACTTAGACGCTAAACATTTATGAGAGCTACACAAGAGTCGTTGAAGAGAAACTTTACTGCACCCGGTTTTATGTTATGAACACACAAACGTGTTGGGGGTGTCTTATTTACGAATAATAAAAACAAGGAAGAGCAATGAATCTCTGGCCACTTCATCTCGTCTCTTTAATATTTTACGTGACCCCTAAAATTTGGGTAACACCGCGCCTGACGGCCGAGCGCACTTTTCATTAAGTTGTGATTACCCGAGACACGGCCCGGGGAAGATTCACGAGGTTTTCGTTGAAGTGCAAAAGTTTTATGATGTTATGATTACTTGCATGGCGGTCGTGACAGCGCTGCGGACGTGATGTCTCGCTCTGTTTTTCCTATGACGATGAAATCTTCTCCCTAAGAATCATAACTCTGTTATTTGACGGAGATATTAATAAAGTGTAGACAAGTCTCACTAATCTGCACGGACCTACTTCAAATTTTGTCGGTTGATTGCTAATAAACTTACGAATTGTCTCATTGTAATGCGTTGCTACTAAGTGTGCCCTAGTCGCATCAAAATAGTATTATTTTATGCAAAACATACACGTTTAACATACACGCAAACTCATTAACTCATGTTTAGTCAACGGTGCCACAGGCATTAGTAATTTTAATAACATAAATAAATAGATTGATGGCCAAGAAAGAAAAGAGAGTAAAATTATATATAGAATTTCAGAACTGGGTCTCAAGCCTTCAGCCAGAATATACATAGTCATTTGACGGATGACACAAGCAAGACGCTGGCCAAGGCTAGAGAGTAAGGCTTCATGCAAAAGTTAATAATATCTTATCAACCAATGATATTATATATAGTATAATTATTTTTTAAAATGTCATTGCGTATCACCAGCTAAATAACCTGAATAGGCCGACGCATTACAGAAAATTTTAATAATCACAGAATCTAGTATAATATCTCGCTCGGTAATTGAATAGATTCTCGTAAAGTAAGCCCGAAATCTTCCCGCGACCCTACCAATTAATATAAAAATATAAATCACCATTTAATGTTTTACAGTTTAATCAGTGGACTTTCCTGAAGTTTCTGACTATTTTTCCGATACAAAAGATATAGTAGTGAAATGTACCTTCATACAGCATAAATCCATTTTGTATCTCAAATGATGAAGCTAGTTGTGAGGGAGTGTCTAGCCGTCTTGAAACGTGTACAACAACGCGCGGTTTCGTATTTACCGGCTCAAGATACGTCTTGAATGCATTACTCACAAACTCACAATTTTATGCTTTACGAGTTGATATTTGCTCTCATCAGTCTTTTCACCTCCAAAATTACTGCAGTGGTGTCTGTTCTTTTAATAATTTGTTTTGTTAATTTAGGTAAGGTGTATTCGCCGATGTGGACTTCTGCGAGTTTTTTTCTTACTTGTTCTTCTTCTTTAGATAAGTGTGATTGCCCAGTGAAACAGATGAATGATGAAGTTCCTTCTCTTAGCTACAACCTATTAATGGCCCACTACGGAGCACGGGTCTCTCCTCATTTTTGAGAAGGCCTAGAGCATACTCCACCACGCGGTCCAGTACGGATTAGTGGAGGGATTAGTGGCCAATACAGTGTCGCAAGTTTTCAAGTCGCTTGAAGGCTTCCGATATGGATTAACAACTGCTATCTTTTGATTAGGATCTTAGGATTTATTATTTGATTTAGGATCTGTACTGTATTCCAATACTTTTATATTTTGAAATTCACGTAACTCCCTCGTAAATCACCCCATGGTCACGTGTCCAATAACTGACTGCATTAGCATCAGTTTCGATGTAAGTAGGGCTGTAATATACGGCATCAAACGATAAATTTATATTCTCTACTAGAAATCAAGTGTATAAAAATGCAGACAGCACTCCAGACAAAATGTTCCACCGATATGAATTTTGATAGAGCGCAATGTTAGGAAGTTGGGGCTAGAAATATCCAATAATTTATGCTATTATTTATAGACTAGTAACAGAACTCGCTTCATTTTAGGAACTGAGAATCAATACTAGAAAAAGTTTTATCTATTTTGTAAAAACATTAATCTACTTTGCAACAATCTGCGAATGAACTCATATGATTGTGTATATTTTCGTGTAAGCACCTTCCTTCCTCCCACATAGGAACATACAATAAAACAAAGAAATATACCTATGTCAAAATATATACAGTCTACTCAGTCTAGCCTAGTCTAAAAGGCAACCTCAGATTAAATAGACTCTGCGGTAGTTGATCGCAACATGAGGCTTGCGCCTAAGCTGTCTGCAAAGTAACGTCTAAATTAAAATTAATGAATTAACATAATCATTAAAAATATTACAGAGAGCTCTCGAATATGTATGGAAGAAGGGATTCTATTCAACCTTGAGCTCAACTCAACCTTCCCCACTTGTGGTGCATGCTTAAAAACAACCTGCGAGACAGCTGCACAGTTTCTTCTATTGGATGACAGTCGGTACTGTACAATTTAAGTTAATTTGGTTAATTTAGTTAACTCATTTCTTGTTGTAGGATTACTAGCTGCATTCCATCACCATCTACGTACAATAAATAATAAATGTTTTTTTTTAGGTGACAATAATATACTGAGTCTGCGGATCAGTGGAAGGATTAGCAGACGTTTCATTCGTAGCATCCATTTTTCTGTCAGAACTTTTGGCGTAGCTCAAATATTATAATCTAAGGGAATACGACTACTAAATAGTGGTACCGAACGTAATACTGCATAACGTAACAATATACGATAATACTATTACAAGATTCCCTGTAACGAAATAAACAGTATGTATTTTGTATAAAGAAAATCCTTACTTATACTAGAAAGGTTGTGGCATTAAAATAAATCTTGAAGCACAAGGCGACATTCGGTACTTCAAATAGTGAACGAGAGCATTGAAGTGCTGTTTCAAATAACGATAGTTGTTCTATTCCTTGCAAGGTGTGGAAAAACATGAGTAAATTATTTAAATATTTATAATGCTTTGTATGGAAAAGCCCTCACACAAACTTTGACAAGTCGTTTTGTGGCTGATTTAAGCAAGAAATAATTATATTCACGAAAAATAAAATAAGATTAATTAAGGAATAAATAATTAGAAACATAAAAATAGAAATAAAACTTTGGTACACTGTGTGATTTGCACATCTTAGAGGAGCGTAAAGGCCGTAGACTAACTATGTATATATTGTTTTTTTACTTACATTAATTGTTGGAAGATAAATTTAATATTATCCTGCAGAACATACGTAAATATATCTACGAGATGTCCTCAGCCACAAGTTGGTGAGTATAAATTAGCCAGCGGGCAGCCGCGCGGCCCGCAAAGGCGTCTTGATGCGATTTCCGGACCACTTTTAACGCGTTTCCTGCACGATATAAATTCCAGTTAGCTCGCACCGCCGCCGTTATCTGAATCGAGAAAGATCTTTTGTCTAAAACATAAAATGAACAGTTTTAATTTTTAAATATGGAAGTCTTCTCCGCCAATTTGAGTCTATTTCGTGGAACTGGCAATTTTAGTAGGTTTACTCGTTTCTTGGCGATGTTATGCAATTTCCCTACAATTTATTTATGGACAAATCATCGTAAGCCATACTTATCCATTACCTATAGCCATTCCTGGGCACGAGCCTTCTCTCATAATGTTTGGCAATAGTCCACCTAGCTGGCCAAGTGCGGGTTGGCGAACTAAACACACATTTGAAAATATTATGAAGATCAGCTGTGCAAGTGTTCTCACGATCTTTTTTTATTATACATATTTCCTTCAGCAAATCAAGTGATAATTAATTTTTGAAGCATATGTTTGTTCTTCTTTAAAAATTACCTATCGCAGGATTTAAACCTGACTCCTCAAGGAAATACGATAAAAATCATCGTCGTTAAATAACGCAAGATTTTTAAGTGTGATCATCATTTAGTTTTGGCGAAAAACTATATAATAGTTTAGAGTACTCCCAAATTAACTTTTCAAAATAACTGAAACGAGAACGATGTAGTTCATTAATATTACTTTTGTTAGCTTATTTTTTGAAACACAATTAGTGTAACAGCCCAACGTGCATGAACAATAAATTACTTATCACGATCCGGTATTGTACCTCCCGGAGCGCGAGTATTTTGTTAATCACATTTGCACTGAATGAAGCGCGCTGCGTATTTTCAGTGCTGTTTTGTCCGGCAAAATTTATTACTGCACTTAAACTTGATTGTTAGTTCCACGTCATGAAGCGTAAATAATTCCATTTTGTGCACATCTCCCGCACGCGACGTACATTGCCAGGGATACGTGGTAGTGACCTAAGCTCACCCTCGTTAGTTGAGTGCGCATTTTTTGTCGACTGTACTTACGTCGCGAGACTAAGTAATTTAACACTCCCCAGGTGCGACGCCAGCTTGTGGCTTATAAGCAAATCGGGATTTTTAATTAGGAATGTCTGTCATAATACGCTTTTTATCTTAATTTTCCTTTGCTACTGCAACAACGATATTACTGTAAGGGTCTCTCGCGATATAATTTCCTTAAGTCTTGATTAAATGGAACCAAAGAAACAATCTCGAGAGCCTGGAGGCAACAATTCATAAAGTTCCTGAGAAGCTCTTCATAATTAAGCGTTCATACCTTTCGGACGCGAGGAAAGATTGAGCTCCATCAAATATGTATGTAACGCGGGTTTCCTGTCAAAGCGTTTTTACATTCGCTGCGGACAGTTTATACGCAAGTCAGGGGTAGTTGGGGCTTAACGGGCTTATAAATTAGTGAAACTCTATTAGCAAGATGTTGGGCAAAACGAATTTGCGTTATCGCCTCTGCCAGCATCCCGTGCATCGCATACTAATGAGCCCGCCGCACGATCGCCCAAACTTGCCGCTCGAATAATTACCTATTTCTTTAAACGGGGCTCCCGCTTGATGAGAATACAACCACTTCTACTAAAGTGAGAATTGGTACGACGTTCGAATTGCTTATGCCCTTTTATTTCGATGCAAAATAATTTTAGGTTTTTATGGCTTTATTCGTCACTAGTTATTCGAGGTCGCTTCGTATCCTGAAAGACGATATTTGCGTTAAACATAAAAAAACGACGGTACCAGGCTTATTTTACATTATTCGTTTCCAGGAATATCATTATATTAAAACATCACATTACAACAGCATAGCATAAAAACCTTAAATTACCTAAACCTTAAACCTTGCCACATTTTTGATACATTTGATAAGCAAAACATACTATTTTTCGCAATTAATTGTATTGTATAAAGTCAAATGGCTTGAAAAAAGAGAAAGAGAGCACCATAGTCCTGACTGTTACTCGTCAAGGCTTTCAAAGAGCCACAGAATCGAACTCAAGAGACCTGTACCTACACATCAACTCGTCAAATTAACGAATGAACAAATTTGAAAGTGCGTACACATTGCTTGTTTTCTTTTATAGATAATGCATTTTAATTTGGTTTATCTAATAAAACAATTTTGCCCAAAAAATACATTGTTAGAAATTGTGCAAGATTTAGGTAAATGTTATTCATTATAAAATATATTGTATAAATAAAAGATTAGGTAGGTATACATTAAATTAAAAGTATTTTCATTGTATAAAAACAATCGAATTTGAAATCCATCGGATTTCGGCCATATTTTCTTAATGTAAAAGAAAATCCTCGTACTTAACTAAATGTCACGAACCCCAACTATCATAAAACCAAGCTTACGGAATACTAGGTTGTTTAGATATTTTAAAAGAAGCTTATTCACACGTAGCACAAAGAAAAAGTATGTTATGTATTATAAAATCAATGTGATTTTTAACGGACTCCAAAACACGGAGAAGGTTCTCAATTCGACTGTATTTTATCTTTATTTGTTTTACCCATCGATTAGAATAGAAGAGTATGCCCACTAAAAGTGCGCCAAAATCGAAATTTAAGTTTTTAAGTAGTCGCATTCCAACGCTCCGAGCGCTCTACACGGACATAGGCTATGGCACTCTCAAAGCTGAGGCACAATACCACCCTGAAGAAGTCAGAAGGTATCTGGCATTTTACTGCAACCACCCTAAAAATAGCCTCTCAGGGGAAACAAAAGTCATACTGAAGGCCAAACTAAACAACTATGGCCTCCCCCATACTGACGAAGCTATATACCGATTATATGCCAGGTATACATGCAAGAGCAAGGCTTCAAGCCTTCCGAGGTGAAATGGGATCTCGAATGCCTCACACAGTCTTTACAAGAGGAACGACTCATAAAACTGCAGAGGACAAGGGTAGCAGCAACAGCCCACTATCGGCCCCTCCAAGACCAAGTGCAGACCGCAGGCTGGGGGCGATGTGACGCTGAACCATGCTGCATCCTGTAACAACGTCGTGCGACGCAGTGCCGTACAACGAGTCGT
>DWJQ01002064.1:0-10104 GCA_018248915.1 Hesperia meskei straton | reverse complement strand
ATGTCTCGCAGAGATTGTAAGGATAAAGATATGTCTGATTTCGAAATTATATCTAGGAAATGAGAATTGGGCTCCTGTTTATTTGTCACGGCCATTAGGTGCCAAACTAGACATTAGTCTTGATAATTGTACTGTTAACTATTATTATAAATACTAGATACTTATTAAAACTCAAAAATAAGTCGACAAACAAAGAAAAACTTTTAAAATATCTTGATGCTATTGCCAAGGCTCAATGAATGCGGCCATTCGTTGCCAAATGCTGCTATTATCCCGCAGATCCAGGCGGAAAAACTAAAAAATAGTGTAACAAACAGATAAAAGGAGTGAGCAATGCGTTGGTAACATTATTGCAGAGGCTCAATCAACGCGGCCATTAAGTGCCAAACACCGCGCATTGTTCCGCGGTGCGCTGCTCGTGAGTTAGTGCCCATAACGGGGATAACTGTTAATTATATAGCGCATATTCGCGCTGCTGCCAGTAGGTACTTTGTCTGACGTTATTTATGGGCACGCTCGCGATTGACACTTCGCTACGGATTTCTGTATCAATACGGTATTAAGGGTTTTCTAATATGAAAAAATATACTTAATTATTTTTTTAAGACACATTCAGTAATGGTCATTAATTATGTAAGTAGTACCTAGTTTATTTTGACTGTTATAATTGGTGATAAATACCTGACATTGTGGTAATTATGATACATAGATCAAATGGTGCTTAGCACTTTACGAAGTATATCTATCATTCGTATATTTTCATTTTTCTTTGATTTTCTTTTAATACTCCTTTAATATAAAACGTCGCTTTTCGCACAAGTTAGGTATTGTATTAAAAGTTTATTACACGGATACCTACATACCTATATTATAAGTATTTTTTAATCGTACCAATAATTGTTTCTTAACAGCACTTTGTATAAGTCATTAATAAAAATACCGTTACTGAAGCCATATTAAAGCAGAGACAAACTGTTTATAAATCCTTGCCTTGATATTAAACATATTAAAGATTCTGTTTTCTTCTTTGCGTACATCCTTACGGTAACCGCATTTTAAGATGGTCGAAGAATTGTCATTATTTCGGATATAATTTCGAAAGGGCGCGCGTCAGACGATGAAAAACCACACGAGACTTTTACGGCGACAGTCAGGATGCTTTATGGGCCTGCCGTCTCTCCGCCGATCGTTCGATTTACATTAAAACTGCAATTAGCTCGACACTCTCATCCGTTAAATGCTACTTAACTGTACAAATCGACTCACAAAGTTGAAGTAACAAGCCCATATATTTCTTTCAAAAATTTAAATATCTGTCTATATATTTTAATATATCTTTTACTGTCCTCGATCGTGTCATGTCAGCCTAAATAAATTTGTTTTTAATTTTTCTTCCATGTCAATGCTTTACTCAACCATTTTGCGTACATCCGCTTTCAATATCAATCCGGCCTCTCGGTATAAAAATATCTCGATTGTATATCAGCGTGGAGTCGAGGCGACCTATCACGATTAATTTGAATAACATCAATTAAGTAGGCCTCTGGAGTGGACATAAAACAAACTGCTCGCTCCATACAACAATGGGCCGAGCGGACGCGGCCGCATAAAAACTCTTACGACATAAAATATTAATAGAAATGCACGTGCGTTCATTGTCAATAAATTACCCAAGTGACAGAGCAATAAAAAAGTATATTTCTTGCGGAGTGAATGGGAGGCTGTGAGGAGGCTTGGATGCGAGGTAGCCAATAAAAGTGGCTGGCGTTCGGTCGTAAACTTCCGTCGTAGACTGCGTGGCGAGACGCGGTGCAAGGCCGAGTATCTTCTCGACTAAAATAATACGCTCTCAAACATAGAAACCACCCGCGCGAACACTACTTACCATTCTTTTGAAATCCACGCGTGAGTTAGGACGTCCATCGTAGGACATCGCACGTTTTCATCACACCGACCGTTTGATTCAGTACGAAGCGATTACATTGAGAGTGCAACGTTTTGCACTAGTGTTACATTTGTAATGCCAAAGTCCAGGTATAACTCGAATCGTCCGTCCACAGGAGCGCCGTTTGATGCGCTCCCTAACGTAATAGAATAAGCCATGAATGTTACGAGTCACGTGGAACGGTCCGAGAGTTTTTTTTTCAGAGCCAAGTGCACCTCAAAGGTCAGGAGACTCAAATTAAATTAGACTGTATAAATAATTTGTAGAGCAACCCGACGTCGGATTGACGGACCATCTAGAGATATCATCGGTGACCCGCTGGTTCAACCTCACCTTCTAATCTCCACGATTCCATCTCCTAATACCTCGTCTTGTTTCGTTATCGAACAAAAAACATGTAATGCTTTTAATTAGATTAAATTGATTTATACTATATCGATCGGTCGTGGCGATAAGTCGGATGGCGAAGGTAATTAATCTCCGCAAATAACGACCGTAACTAACGCTCCATGGAGTATTGTTTCTATAAAAAATCGTAGGGATGATGAGATTTGAATTCTCATTCGTCTTGTTTATTATCTCTACATCTAAATGAGCTCGATTCGTTCGAGTGTACAAATTCAAATCATCTGCAGTGTGCAATCGTTGTAGCAAATGTGTAACAGAATGTGAAAATATCAAATTCGCATTACCTGTTGAGATAATTAACAACAATTTATTAAATAAACCGTGTCGGCACAGCTCGGGCGGTGTGTCGACATCGACAAAGCGAATGAACAACTTCGTCTAGGCTTTTACGGTACGGTAAGTAATGTTACTTAATAGTGAGCCATATCAGAGACCTTCTATCTTTTTATAAACCTGTTGAATTCGCGAGGTATTTGTTATGAAGGTTGAGGAAATTAATAGGCGTGTTCGTGAACATTTGTTCAAAAGTATTTTGTTTGTCTACAAAATTATAGTTTTTGATATTTTTATTATATTCGTTAATATTGCATAAGTTCTCTAGAATATAAACGATATTGGTACTTATTACCAAAATCTTTTCTAAAAATAAATTGTTTTGGGGTCCGTTACTGCCATTACCTACACATTTCATGTATTTTTAAAATCACAGATAATTTTTATTATAGTCGAGATTATTATCAACTAACAAAGAAGAAGAATAATAATAATACCAAATTCAGAATATTGCAAAATCACATAATGGATTGGTATTACTTTGGAGTCTGATTTGGATAAATAAAACTTGACAAAAAAAACAATAACTCCCATCCTGTATTGACGAGCTTCTCATGTTGGTTTGACGAAACATTATACACGTCGGCAACCCTCGATCGTGATCCATAAAGCGCGAACTTAGCTAATGAAATATAAAAAATACAAGTATACCTCAACAAACATATTCCGAAACAAGAATCAATCACAAAAATGTACCTTATGACTTTTATATTAAAAGTTATGAGTATTTTTACGAGTTCAGAAGTAAGAAGCTGGTTTGTCTACCTGCGCTTACAGTATTGTCTACCTAGGCTTCGTTGTACGCCAACAGAATTGCACCGGGCGATGTAAGATAGGGCTGCCAATTATTAAAGTGATTGACTCAAAATAGGTATTAGTTTATGTTATCTGTAAAATTTAATATAGGTATAGATACAATATCAGCAACAAGTTTAATGTAATGTTGTAAACAATTTAAAATTATAATTAGATATTGTTTAAATAGTAAATAGTAAAAAAGGTATATTTAACAAAGAACTGAAATATATTGAGAAACTCATTTATTTGTAATTAATATGACCTAAATGGAAAATGTAAGCAAATTAAGTTTTAACAAATTCATGTGTAAATTAACTATAATCGTTGAACACGCACCCCTGCCTAAACTTCATACGCCTCTAACAAAAGATCTCATAATTATTATTTTTCATCTGTTACGTTTTTGTCACAGTTATCAATCAACGCAAGGGCTCTAATTTTATCTCTTTCTTCCCCACTCTAATCGGTATATGTCTGTCCCACTCTCTCGCCGTATAGTGTAATTATAGGAACACCTGGGCGCAAAAGAATGTCGCACAAAGAGACAAGTAATGACGATCCGAATCTAAGATTGGGATATTTTGTTACCGAGAAAGCCTTTTGCTTCATTAATTATGAAACACAATACTCTTTACAATATTCTTAAAATTATGTTCGTTGAACGCTGTCATATTATTTGATAAATCGCCGAGTCAGTCAGGACTGTTCAAAAAATACTACGGAACATTTGTTTCGCTTTCCTTAGCTGTTCTGCTCACGCTACTGTTTTGACTTCTTAGAATAGTCGTATTCAGTTAAACAAAAGCCTTTGAGAAAGCGCCGTGAAATTATGATTACGCGGCTTCTGTATTTTATTTTAAAAATGCACTTTACTTAAAATGACAGTTTTGCTTCTCTATAACCTACTCGTTTATTTTGTACATCCGTGAGTTACAATTACACAAGAGACGGTTTTATCGCTAAACAGTAATTTCTAACGGACAAGCTACCTAGGGCAGAATTTTGAAAATAAGTTCGACTTAGCAGGATGGTTATAGAGTTTGTTAGAAAATAACTTTAATTGACTCTTAAAGCATTATATTACAAATATAAATATATTGAAGAGCCAGATAATTTGGCCTACTAAGTTATTTAATGTTATCTTTTGACACTATGAAATGGAAAAGGAATTCCGACCTACTCTATTTCAGGAGAGCACTCTATGTCTCCTCAGCTTCAACAAATTGAAGTTAAAAATTGTTGAATTTATTTTGAACCTGAAGCCTATTAAATCTTGTGTTTAAATCCATAGTAGATCAACCACATAATAACTTACAATTAGTTCGTGGGAAGCCAAATAGTAGATAATAATTACACCTATTTGTAGTGATTTAATGCTATGCCATTAAGGCTATGAACCCACTGGAAAAAATCATTCTTGAACCCAATGATGTTCTTGAACCATATAAATATCCTCACAGAACGCTTAACTGTTACAAGGAGAGGCAATCCACAAATTACATGCATAACTGAAAATAATCTTGAAAATCGTACCTGACTTATTCATCTATATTCTGTAATGAATAACACACCTATTCACAATAATAAGAGCATAATAAACATATATGTATTTGGGATCAGAAGCCTATAAAAGAGAACTAATATTTTCTATACGTTTACTCCCATTATGATTACGAAGATTTAGCAGCTCTTTGGAGCTCTAAGATGACGCGTTGCAGTCGTGGCTTGTCGTTAATGAAGAAATATAGCGAGCCGTGATAACTCCTGAGATAGGACCGCCCCGGGCACCTTGCCAATATTAATTATACTGAATGTACTAAAAACTGCTCTAAGGCAAGCCTTATCTGATAAACGGTGAGAGGAAATGAATGTACGCCATTTTTAATATTCGGACGCCTACTGAGTAAAGTTGGGAAGGAAGATGCCTTTTTGTGCTCAGTTTATTTTGCTTAACGTACCTACCTAGCCAGTTATGTAATGAGAAAAAAAGTTTTGATATGTGAGTCTTGAGTCTTCAGCATTGTTAACTCTTATTTTATATTTTCTTAAGACTTTAAAAATTATTAACTTAATCTCAAAAAGATATTGTGAATTAACGAACAGAGCATCTCAGCGCAAAAAAAAATATTACGAGTTTATCCAAATATTTCTTCCAAGACGCTGTTATAACTAAACACACAAAATAAAGTGGCTTATGAACTATAAATTGCGTACAGGATATTGGACTTTGGTTGTGTGTGATAAGGTTTATATTCAAGAAAATAAGAAGGTGATGAAATTTCGGCGTATTAAATTGAAACTATATCGACGGTCAGCAAATCTTGGCGGTGTTTGTTTAGGGCGCGGCCACCCTAAAATATTTATTTTATCTTGGTTTGCCGAAGTCGCGTCAATAGTTTGTTTCCATTTTTACCAGAGTTAAAAGATAGGATGGATATTCGTTAAAATTTATACGATCACTTATTGGATGCGATGTGTACTCTAGTGATGGGCAAGGGATGAGTGAATTTGAATTAAAGCAAAATTTACATACATTGAGACCTTTACGGTATGTAGATAAGTTTTGATAAATATTCCGAATCGAAAACAATAGATGCGATATTGGATGATTGCTTTAAATACGCAGAAGGTTCACTTCTCTCACATTAGTAACAGATTTGTAATACCTACTATTCCTTAGTGGGTTAAAAACTAACTCAGCTAATTAAGTAGTTAATTAGGTGCTTCGATGATTTCTTTAATAAATTTTCTTATCAAATTATCATGAGCAAATGCTTTTAAATTAGGAAGCCTCGTTGACCTGAATAAAGTGATTTACTTTGCGCTTATATGTATTCTTACTATTATGGAATCCCGCGCTATACGGAAATAAAACGGATATCACCTAAACGACACCAAAGCCTTTCAACTTATCACTCAAAGAATCACCGTCCCAAATCGCCCATCACTAGTCACAAGTCCATCGGTCCAGATACGTAATCCTCACAACTTTAGAGCAAGCTTATCTAAACCAAATACCTTCGCGGAATTAACTCTAGCTGTCTATTGGTTTTCGAACCCTCATTCTAATATCCTGTTTGCATTGTGCTAAGACAAACGCGACGGACGTCTGTCTGTTTATGTTTATTATCTATCTTTTTACAGATAAGATGGACCGTTTTTATCACCTTCAATAAAACTTAAGGAAATGCAAATGGACACGATCATTTCAATTGCTTGGATATCGCAGAAAAATTACATTAAATAAAAATCAAACCACAGGTTCATTTTGTTACGTTTATTAGAAAAAATGTTTTTATTAAGTTTTTGAAGGATAAAAAACCACTTCGGAGTAAAAAGTTACGCGCCCAAGAACATCAACACAGCATAACTATGATTATCTTAATTACCAGCAACTATAAGTAGGTAGGTAACCTGCTCATTAACAGGCTCTTCATTACTGCAACAGAAAATCAATGAGGTTTAGAACATCATTTTTCTTAAATTTTCTTTAGTTTACTATTACTACAAAACAACAAGGTCTAACAATAACAAAAAGGTCTAAATTTGGTCTAACAACGGTCTTAAATTAATCTTCTGTATAAAATTGTACACTAATAAGAGTGTACTTGTATATTTTTTGCTAATAATTTGCTATAACAGTCAGCTAGACTGCGTGTTGTCTTGCTACTTCTTAAGACACACACACACCACGCACACATATTCGAATTAAATTGTACTCGTAGATAATTGTGCTACATTTTTTCAGAGCTCTAATTTCAATAGGATGACCACAAACAGACCAGGAATGGTCGCAGTGGCCTCATGGAAAAAAAAATTCCGTGCTAGGTTATATGAAATAATAATAAAAGTAATGACTAAATAAATAATAACATTATTTCTATTAAAATTTTCGATACAAAATCCTTCAGTCAAGATTACACAATTTAAATGCATTGTTTTTCAAATAAAGTAGTATAGGACAGTAAAACCTCATTTCCTAGTCGATTTTACTAACAAAATCAGTTTAAAGTACAATTTGGATTATCACCAACGACAATACTGGATTTAACTCAACAATAGTACAGTTCTTTAGATTTAACCAAATAACAGTGCGTCGGGAACATCTTTCGCGGAACGCGTATACAAAGTCCAAATTAACTAATGTTGTTGCAGTTTTATAAATAAAAAGAAGCTGTTATTGACAGACGCGGAGAGTCGAAAATGGAATGATAAAGTTGTTTTGCAAACGTAATTGTAAATTTGTTATATTTGCTCACCAAAATTGCTACCTGAAGGCATTGTCTACGTGCAATCACCGTGGTTCTGCCGAAGGAACGTAATCCCTTAACAAACGACACTATTTATTTTAGAGCCGTGACGTAAACCAGCTTTTGTTTCTTGGGTAAGTACTTTTTTCGTAAACGAAGGGCAAAAAACACCTTTGTGTGGGTTTTCTGCCGATGATCCAGCTGGCTATAGAAATATTGCGAACGCTGTGTTTAAGGATGGCACGCGAGTCTATTGTGCTGTTCAGTCAAAATCAAATTTTTAATGTTAGGTATCATACACTTTAACATAAAAACCAAATATTACAGCATATATATATATTCATTTTTCACCTAATAGAACATTTATAACCAATCATATGGCTAGTAATAGGACTAACTGTAACTAACAGCCCCTGTCCTAGTCCCCACGCTTATAAGCAATCTAATTAACTATCATTCTAACACCATCTGCTAACTGGAGTAACCATCCTAGTTCCTAAATTGAGTCTTGTTCTAGATCGGTCACTATTGTGATGGACGGCAGAAGAAGGGTTGGTGCTGTATGCTCATTTGCTACCTTAATTCCTTTAAAAAAATCAAACCAATTTTTTAACGTTACCACACCTTTTAACACACAACACCAAATATTTCAGTATGTAAACATATATTTTCACATAATAACTATCCAAAACCAACCATTTAGCTGGTAGGAGAGAAAACATACCTATTCCAAAAATGAACACCTTAGGCTTTATAACCTAATAACAAGGAACATATTCGTTACATGAAGCAAACGATTATAAAACTGAGGTATTAAAACCGCAAGCAGTGATTCGCGCAGACAAGCGTGTAATGTCGTTATATCTGATCGAATAGTGTCGTTGATGTCCCTGGCAGCTGGTCGGATCACCATGTTGTCTTTAGACAAGAAAACATTTCGGAACTTCGCAATGGTTTCGTATACCTAATTGTAAAGGGCTTACGAAGAAAAAAAATTTTTTCATACTTTATTATAAATCTAAGTACAATTAAGTTTAGATCTTAATTGAACCAAACAATTACAAAAATTATTGTTTTTCTTTAATGAGCTAGGTATAGGACGTAAATAAAAAAATAATGGATGTTAAAAACTATCTACTGCTTTCTATGAGTGAACGAAAATACCATTAAAGTTATTACTAAAAATATTAAATAACAATATAAATACATCAATATGTATTATTTTAAAATACGTAAAACGAATAGATAAACCATTTGTATCGGAATTCAAATCGACCAGTTAGGCCTGCGGTCACTTAGCGGGCTGTGCATAGAATGGCCAACACCGCAACAATCGTTTTACATTATTGTTATTTAGAAATGTTAGAAATTCTTCTCTCCTGGTGGCCAGTCCGATATGGCTATGGTCAGCAAATTATATTGATACGATTATGTTTATAAACCTTACTAGAGCTGATAACATTACTCAGGTATACTATAGCAATTAGATGTGTAAGAATTTTATCGGCACTACTCTGAGTATCACTTACAGACTACACGGACTACATAAAACCACAAACAAAGTTGTTTTGCATAACTTTTGAGATCACTTGAGTTATATCAATCAATAAAATATTTTTGTTTTCTGAAAGAGAAGCCTAAAATCATACAGTGTCGCTATTATTTCTAGAACTAAATCTACGTATAACTATGTTGGTGACAATAAAAAATTTTTAGACAGCCAACAAAACATACGCGTAATAGCTAGCAATGTAATACCTAAATATAAAATAATCACTTAAAGGTGTACAAGTTAGGAGGCAACCGCACCCAACATACATTATTTAGCTTACCCTGTAAATACAAAAAGGATATATAATAAAACATAATTTAAGAAACCCAGACATGAATTGCAAAAGGAGAACTGATCAAGATCGCCCCCGAACCATAGCGCGCGGGTATCGTTTGTAAAATAATTAATGGAACGGTTTTTTTGCGAATACTCGCCTCCTTAAGCAAAAAATATTGGTATCGTCCATTGATACTACTCATTGTCCGCCCCGCGTCACCCCACCTGTAGTGAATGGTCGCTGGCTCACAAAGAAAAATATTTTTTTCTCCCCATAGGTCTTTTGTCGGTGGCAGCGCTATATTTCACCTGGGACAATTATCATTGTCTTTGGCACCTTCGAAATGTGGTTGCATGCAGGGCATAGTTTAAGTATTCAGGATTTTTACTGGATTGTTTAATATATACCTACAATACATACATATAATAGTAGGTACATAAATACATAATTATGTTTAAGGAAATAAGTACAGTCAATCGGGGTAACTTTGATTCTTTAGGGTAACTTTGACAGTCGGCTCCCAAAATAGTTTTTTATTTTT
>DWJQ01002063.1:0-10104 GCA_018248915.1 Hesperia meskei straton | reverse complement strand
GAAAGAGAAAGGTGATTACTAAAGATTTCGTCTCTTTTTATCCTAGGTACGCTCTGAAGCCTCGCCAGAAAGAGAAAAGTGATTAATAAAGATTTCGTCTCTTTTTATCCGAGGTACGCTCTGAAGCCTGGCTTCTGCCCTCTAGTGTAACATCTCTATGGTCTAGACGGTATCGATTGGGCTAGGCTTTGTCCTTTACGGGCCAACATAAACTAATTGCATTAGGCTATGATTCTGTACTGTCTGGAATACCATCTTTTGAAGATTAATCTTTAGCTCCGATCTCGTCTGATCGACTTTCGCCCGTCCTTCGGAATGTTGACCTAAGAAGTTTCTTGACGGGGTTAAGTGCAGAGCTTTAAAGTTTTGACTCACAGGTTGAAGTAGTATTTGTTGGCTTTAATTTTTATGTTCATAGCCACAATTTTACGGGATAGAGATGATAATTACCCACCGGTTGTAATATAATTACCTAACTATGTTTACCTACTTAAGTTACGTAAGTAAATAGAAAATTAGTCTAATGATGATTTATACTGCAATGAAATCGCGTAAGTTGATAATATTGTGGATGATCTTAAAGTAATGAATATTTTAGCAATCTTTCCAAAAAAGAAAAATAACAGATTATCTCGTACCTAATATTGATTAATGCCTACAATCCGGAGTGTGGACGTTCAAACTCAAAGGGCCCCTCAGAAATTACCGGTAACTTTGAACGAGGTAATAGCCAATATCCATTTGTCCAAACTTTTTATATTACCTTTTAAACGATGACTTGCGTGTTGTCTTTTTAATCTTTTTGTGACTTTGGTACTAAGTTTTCTACGATATTTACGTTAAATTTCAATTTATAATGCACTAGATTACATTCTAAATGAAATTCTATCTATACACCCTATTGTATTGACCAAACTTTATAAATAAAGGAAAACGATATCTAATCTCTTTAGTTTAGCCGTAACTTATGTGTCACGAAAGTTCCTTTGTGCGTCATGTTGAACTGGAAGTCCGTCTCGCAAAGGTACCAGTTGCTCTTGGCACGTGGCCAAAGGCTCCCCTTGTAATATGAGAAAATAATTCCTGAGGTATAACCCACCCTAGCTCTCAGTTTTCGTTTACTCAACCGATACCCAATTTATTGCGTCTGGGTTTGTACGAGTCTTTTAACCGTCAAGCTTTAGCTGTATGAATAAATAAACCTTGGGTTTATCTGTCTTTGAAGTTTTCTGCAGGTACACTTTCCTGATCTTGGGAAATATTTTAGAGTAGAACTTGGCATGGTTAAGATTCAAATTTAAATATTAAAATAGATCGTCAAATATATCTACAATAAAATGGCATAACTAAATAAATACGCGTAACTTGAAAAGTCCGGCAGCTTTTAAAACTAAAACAAGGCAAGGGTAGTTAAATTCATGTGTCTGAGATCCTCGGTTTTTTTCCCTTCCTCAAAATTAACCATTGCCAAAAGCATTCTAGATTTTTTATTGTAAAATGGAAAAGTATAAGCATGGACAGAATTGCGAAAGAGTAAAGCTTGTCGATAATAATAAACATCTTCACGGCTAACCCGGATGGTCGGGCTCTAGAGATTTTAAGCCTTAAAAATAAAACACTGCGCTCCTTTACGAGGGTTGTTGCTCTTCGTAGCCATGGAGACGAGATATTTTATGCGCCCCGCGTAGCTATTTCCCCACCCTTTCAAGGGGAGAAACGAGTTAGTTCTAGTCGAAGTTGCACACCCTGTGGCGTCGATCTGAAAAAGTTTAAATAGATTTTGCTCAACTTGCAGTATGTTGAATGTAATGTAATAACCACAATAGCAGAAACACATTTTGTATTTCTAAAATAAGGTGATATTCCAACATCAATTATAATTAATTTCAATGAAACTAACTTCTTTTGAATTTGCGCCCATATTGTCGAAAATAACCGGACCAAGGAGGTCGTAATCCATACTAATTATAAATAATTAAGTAGTCATTAGTAGGGCTATAGTACCTACGGCTACTCCGTTACGGTTACGATATGCGTCTCATTTACATTTGATTACATTACAATTATTATTCCGACAGTAAAAGAGTATTTCCGTATGCCAGTCAATGTCATTGTGGTAGGTGATATGTTCATATTGTAATCAAAACCTTTATTATTGTCTTTCGGCTCACTTCTCGAATTACAATCAGTGCGAAATATGTCTATAAAATCCAGTAGAGCGTATCCAAAGTCAAATATTTTTCAAGGGTTCAAAGAGCGACGGAAACTCATAAAATGGAAAAAATTGAGCTCGGTATAGAAGAACGAATCATAAAAAATAATGAAAGGGGTCAAAATAATATTATTGTAATTGTAACACGGAAGGAAAATATGGGTAACTTTAACGTGAAGGCAATAAATATTTGTATTTCCTAACTTAACCAAGGTACCAATTTTGAAGTCGAGCCAAAAAAGAAGTAATTAGATAAATGTGCTCGCCATAAACTTGTTATCAATATGTACTTATTGTTATCGATAGGTTTCTCTGTAAGTGAATTGTATAATTCTTAAGAGGAACAATAAAGATCTTAAACCACAAACCACATAAATTCCGAAAGTGCTGAAAGAAGGGAGAGCCCAGCATATAGCCAATGTGGTTTATCTGCTGTAATAATTAGATATATGAATTTAGTTAATTTTTTTATTTTTTCATTTTCTGACTAGCCGATATGATAATAATTTTGCCTTTGTCGTAGAAATGAGGTCGTGTGAATACGGATCTGGATTTATCTGTAATCTAAATGCTCTTCAGTATGGGTATACGACGTCGTTTACGCAACATAATGGAACACTTTGACAAGGTCGTTGTGTTTAGCGTATGTTTGTTTAGATAATATTACGTAGATGCCTGGCGCCTCGTCATCATTTGTAGGCACTTTCTGTATTTGATTTACATGGACACAAGTGGTCACATGAACTTGCTCGTGCAGTTTTTAATTGGAAAAATGTAGCAGTAACTAATTTGCCCCTCTTATAGTTACTATTAGTGTACAGTAGTAGGTACGATAAGACAGGTGTTCTGACTGACTGTTGATTTAAAAGGATATAAAAATTATAAGTGATGAAATTCTGAATAAACACTACGAAGACTTAAAGCTTATGTATAATTTAAGAGAAATTTGGCGTAGTTGGTGGAAAATTTAAACCGGAAGATTTGTATTATAAGTAAAACATACGAGAAAAGCTACGTTTTGGACGGCCCGTTAATGTTATGCAGGCGGACTAACTACCGTATAACTTTCGGAACTTTAGTATCGCTTGCCCGAACTCCTCGTTACTCGGTGAAATCATTTTAGTTTAGATATGCCTTCAAGCGAAGTTTCCTTGCCGCTAAGAATGTGTGACAAGAGAAATATTTTAGAATTTTATTATGATACGGACGCTCAAGAAATTTAATTAAAGTGATTAACTAAATATAATGTGTATAATCGGCGTGAAGTAGGTAAATTTATAACGGGATTACGGGATTATCTTTCCATGCAACTACAATGGGGAAATTTTTAATTGAAGGCACTAAAAATTAATAACCTATTGCCTTACTGTAAAGTATTGTATTTGAGAAAGGCTAAAGTAGATACCACGCTACTGCAGATCAATATCTATTCTACAGTAGCGTGGTCTCTACTTTAGTTACTTTACTATAATCATTGAAGTGGTGAAGAGTAGTTTTGTACGTCTTTATACTGCCCAAAAAGCTTCGACGGTTTGGACAAGCATAGCTACTGCTATCATTCATTATGTGTTTCTCGACTATAATCTCGTTCGCGGTCAGTATAAACATATACACGGAACTGTAAGACTAGTTGTTTTCGTAATTTTCTAGAAGTTGAGCGTGTCTGCAATGTCTGCATACAAGAAATTCTTTTTTAAATTGTTTCAAGTACTAAGTTTTTATTACAATTTTTGATGAGCTTATATGGGCTACAGCTCGTTTTCCGTAAGAAATATTGATATGGAAGCTAAGCTAACTGTTGCTGGATCGCATTAGGCTAGCAGAGGAAGTGGAAGCTATTGATACATACATATCTAAAAAGTACACACATTTGAATAGGTCGTCCTTTGCATTTCATCACGTAGATTGGTGATACCATGAATATCATTAGCCAATTTAAAATAGATGTAGCGATCTAGCGATGCGATATCAGTTTATATCAGGTTTGTGTGACCTAATATTCAGTGTGCAAGGCGCTGTTTAACGTTGAGAAATAGCAGATGGAATAGCGGACGGCAATAAATTAGAAGCTGTGGATTAAGTTTAATTTGCCAGAGATAAATTAGACGCCGCTGATATTATCAACCGATTACATTCTAATAAATTGATCACTTGTCGTCGAACAATGGTCTAAACAAGAGTTAATTTAATTAATTAAGAGATTAATCACTTTCGAAATTTCCAATTTGAAATGCGAGCTTGAAAATATACAAATCCAATAGTTGGAAATTAAAACAATATACGAGTAGATGTGACAATGGCTGCTTCGGGCTAACGTAATTGAATTTGGTTAATCTTATTTTAGCAGCTTATGAATGACACAACGAAATTTTGTATCGGCTTTCCGTCGGCGAAACCCGATTTTCTTGATTGGATTGAGGCCAAACATTCTACTTAAAACAAATGCATTAGCGTCGCTTACAGCATAACATCCCGTTAGTCTGCGTTAACATTTATTGCATTAGGCTGTACATCTACCGCAGCCTTTAGCAACACTTATTCACCGTGAATTGAGCTAAATTGGTGTTACCTACTTATGATGGTTGCGAGTTTACCTACGTCGCACGTAACTTGGTTGCAGCCGTATAAATATATCACAATATTATAGTTTGCATCAAATAACAAGCTCACTTGGCGTGCGTTTTTCTGCAGAATATGTAAATATGAAGCTATGTTATAACATTGAATTAGGTACAGATCCCTTTATGTTATTAAATTGATTTTTTCATACTGTTCATACATTCCTCTCACACAAAACGTACTTTCCCTTCCCATAATTTAGCAGATTAATCTGCTCCCATTCCGACTACTAAACATCCTGGATGACAAGAGAGCCGGATGATGTCCGGGAAATCTCAGTGGTGCAATGATCCTATATTACCAAATCTGACACAGATCCCTCCCGAGCGTCCCTTCCCGTCGCTCTCACATCGCTTCCCACTTTCCTTTCACAACCTAATCAGTGTACTGAACTGTAAACACTGAAATAGCACGATGATTAAACAATATTTTATCAATGACAAAGTATGACAAAATTAACGAAGTGTTTCTATTGACTTGGTTTCTATTTTAGCCGAATTTTTGACACACTTATCGCGTCGGCTGCATAATAAATTGCATTCGCGTGTTTTCGTCTGTACGTGAACTTGCAAGAGTGCAGATGTTCACCGTAAGATGGTCGATTATTGACTAACATTATTTAGGGAAGGAGGCAATCTTACTCGAACGATAGACTACATAATGACTTTAAGTACGTTAACTTTTACATATATCCTATTGTACAACACTTTCTCAATTTGATTGATTTTTGAACACAAGTTATGTGTTGAAACGCCAAACGATAAAAGTGGATTGGTACAAACAAACGAGCTTTTAGCCTTGAGTTAATTATAACCTGTCACAATATTGGAAACTCCCGTTTGTTCCGTGAACTGAGCCAAAACAAAATATGATTCATCGTGATTATAAATAACTCGCTATCATGTCGATAATCGGCTTAACAACAGTTTCTCCACTTGATTGATTTTATTCCATGTTGTCGAGTAACCTTTCTCTTAAATGTTATTTCCTAGCTCTCTTCTATTGTAATTAAGGAGTAGTAGAATTACACTGTCGTAAAACAAACCCTAGAGATGTGATCTAGACACGTTTTGTAAAACAAATCCTTTTGGTTATTTTTTAGCTCCTCACAGCATTTCTTTAACCGGTTTTACGGAAACCAAAAATTACTAGGTCAAGCCAGTACAACTTCCTCTAGATTTTTCAACCTTGCTCTCGTATACAATTTAGACAATTTATGTAGACAAAATTTATTTTCAGATCGAACATCATAATCATAGTCTACCAAACGTTATTAACTGAACTGGTTCCGCCCGATAATTCTCTCACGGCGGCCTCTCCGCTCTTTATCGACACTCCCTCATTTCACAACCCATTTCCAGCTATATAGCAATGTTATTTCAACTATTATGTATGCGTTCGTGTTCAATAGACTGTGATGAATTGTAATGTATCATTTGAATACCGAAATCGTGTTAAGTAAGTGATAACTGGTTTCCAAATTAAAGTTTTTTCTGTATCAGTTAAAGTAGGTACTAGCATTGCTTTCAGCACTTCTGAACTGTACGTAATTGATTTTAATCAATTATGACATGAAATTAATGCAATCCAATTTGTAACTATGAATATACTCCTAGTGTACGCGTAAGTGTCCGTTTAAATACAAGTTCTCGAGGTTGTAAGCGCGATGTTACCCTGAGGGCTGATATCGGATTAATTGTTTACAATGTCATAGACTTAAGGTCAATATTTACACAAGATCATTTCCTTCTTCATATAACTAGTCAATTAATGAGAAGACCAGCCATCTGCTAATAAGTGGTCACCGCCGCGCCGCCCATAGACGTTGACCAAAAGCACTATCGATATGTTGCCAAGTAAAAGGAATCTGGAGATTCACATTGTTACTGACTTTTCAGTGCCACGTACCGTTACCGGTACCGTCCGCCTTAGGTTCGTAGTTCAGCTATTATTCAGAGTGCACAGCATTAGCAGGAGAGGTCAACTCAACATTGAATCACATCTCAATATATTTTTGCCATTAGCGGTCCGCGCTCGCTGTTGCATAACTCAGTCTATCACTTAGAATCGATGCAAGACTATAATCACTTCGATCTACTACATAATTGTGCAAAATAGATTTTGCCAGCTACTTTTAACACAGGAATGTGTGACCCGTCTGAGGTCTTCCTAGATGGCCCTGTAATCTGTTTGAGACTGGTTTTCACAGTAGGTACATGCGTAAAGGAACATGTTCATTGATGGATGATATAGTCTGGCTAACGAAAGCTGAACCCAGGGTTTTTTGTAGCGGCCACACTGTAACAAATGTCAACAATCAACATGGCGGCTGAGACACTTTGATCCTTTAATATTTTATAGATGGATAAACTCAAAAATTCAAAATTTTCTCTTTTGATTTGTAATAATTGTATTTTTTGTCGGAGTGGTTTACTGAAATGATTTTCATACACCCTTTTGTCATCGCCAATATCACCATAATTAATTAATTCCTGATTCAGATTGTAATATTTGTTTAAAAGTATCAAATCTCTTTTTTCCTGGTATAGTGTGTGTTACCATATACATATTTTTCAAATATGCCGCGCTTTGCTGGGTTCAGCTTTCGATAGCCAGACTATAGATGATTGAATCCTTCAACTATTTGAAGAAACCATTTTAAAATTTTTCAATATCTTCCTACCTATGTAAGTAGATGTCGCTATGAACAATACATTCAAGTTCTAAATTATATAAAGCTAATTTTACAGCTCCTTTCACATTTCAAAGCTGATGTTCTTTGATCAAAGTATAAACCCACCTGAATTGAACATTTAAAGTCTAGTTTATTATGCGATTAGCAAATTAAACTTGGCCACTTTCTATGCTAACTTCAATTTGATGTATGAGTCACTTAGAACTACGAAACTTATCTGGAATTGAGTCATAAGTGCTCAGGCTCCGTTGTCACTATTAAATCATTTAATGTGACTATTAAAATGATAGTAATTTTATTTTTTGTGAATTGAGCCAGGGTTGCATTCTCAAAAGCCACTGCGACCATAATTGGTCTTTTGCACATAATACCACTTATTACATACACTTATTATACAAATAGACATCCAAATTTAGTCAAATAAATCAAGTCATATTACATTATGAAACATCAGTGGTCCTAAATGTGTTCCCTGCAAAACACCACAAGTTTCGAAACCCCGCTACAGTGTGTCGAGTGCCCTACTTGCAGTACTTACTCGCCGGGCTTCACCATGCGGTGGCCGCTTAAAATAAAGTTAGAATAATTAGTTTACCGTGTAAGCCTGCATACACCACAATTTGAATAAACAAACACCCGAGCGTCGGTTCCAAGTGCACTATTTTGCGTCATTATGCCACAGAAAATAAACTACTTAACCCACATGACGGGGTTTTGGTAAATTATTTAAACGGTTTAGCGTTATAGCATCTTCAGTTAATGGACTTTATGTTTACGTTGGTAGTTAATAAAATCAATGGCTATTGCAAATTATTATCACTATTCTAAGTAGATTTAAATTATCGTTAATTTTGAATGAAATTATCATCATATGCAATAGCAAAAGTTTAAACTTTTTAATAGCAAAACATTATTAAAGATATTAGATTTGTAAGAAGTAGATTTAAGAGATATTTAGTATTAATATTTAGCTATTTTATTTTCTTGAAACGACCTTGATTATACCATGTCATGCAGACGTCGACGGCACTTATTATTATGAGCACTTATTTCTATTGTCCGCGATTCACGGTATAATTTTTGATATGGGAATAAATCTAAGAATTACTTTGAAACTAACTATGTAGTATTTAGATTATTCAGTTCAAACAATGAAGTTCTAGAAATTTATTATTTAATGCATGAGTCTCTCTGTGTTGTTAATGAAAAAGCAAACATTAGTGGCGTTAAATGCACATTGAAACTAATTTTGTTGTTACTTGATTATGCAGTTAAAACAAATAAGTTTAAGAATCGTATAAAAGGCACTTCTCACACAACGCTATTCATGAGATACGCTACTGCAACGCTACCCAAAATTAGTATGTATTTGACACTATGTACTGACAGGACGATGCGTCTTCTGTCAGTTAAAAGTGTCAAATACATAATATTCTTGGGTAGCGTTGCAGTAGCGTATCTCATGAATAGCGTTGTGTGAGAAGTGCCTAAGGGTCTCTCTCAATGTAGTACATAGAAAAATAAATGTTGAAACCGGATTATTAGAATTTATTAATGAGAACTTAGTCAAGATGTTTAATGGCATATTATTTGATTCAAACCAGTCATACCTTTATTGAACTAGAGCAGTGGCAAAAGCTGTAGATGTAATCAACACTTGCCAATCCCATGTTCCCTCAGTTGTCCCTGAAAACTAATGCAATTAAATTTTCAATTGTCAACAGAAAGAAGATCGAATCGCTAGGCAGGATGACGGCGATGACGCAGGAGGAAATGGTCGCCGGCGCGCGCACGGTGGCCGCGGGCCTGGAGGCCCTGCGCGCTGAACACACGCAGCTGCTGGCAGGCCTCGCCGCCAACACGGACCACGAGCACGAGAAGGCCAGTCTCGTGCGCAAGAGCATCGAGGCCATCGAACTCGGATTGGGGGAGGCGCAAGTGAGTAGTTTTACAATTTGTACTGTTAGCGCCTCGTTAAACTTCAAATCAATAATGATCATCGATTAAAATAATTACCACGATCATTGATAAATAAAAATTACTTACATATTGTCTGGGATTATACATATAGGTGTTTCATGACCTTTGATTATAATGAGGGTGTGGATAAGGGTATAAATACTCTGAACTTGTTGTATTAGTTATATGACGAATTTCTACTCTATACTTGTAAAATTAATTGCCAAACGCTGTCATAATAAAGTGCAGGGAAAGATGATTCCAGATTTTACAGTTGTGTAATACATTTCGATAAAGTGTTTCGTCCTTGATGGACCCATTGTAAAAGTCGTCATCACAGTATTGATTTCTAGGTAGTTTGATATGAATGTCGCTGACAAACGACTGACGTTAGCTCAGTGACAAAGCCTAGGCCGGGTTCCCACAATGCCGGACCGGCAAATTTACTGACTCGGTAAAACTCCCGGAAGGCCTAGTGGCTGTACAAATTGTATGAAGCTATTCACATTATCCCAAGTCCGGCTTTTTCGCCGAGCCCGGCATTTTACCGAGCGTTTTGTCACTATAAAATGCCGGTAAAATCACCGGACCGGAGTAATGTGAACCAGTTCCGGCCTGT
>DWJQ01002062.1:0-10105 GCA_018248915.1 Hesperia meskei straton | reverse complement strand
GTGATGACGTCAGGACCTAGTTGAGTTACAGTGCACAGTTGCTTAGGCCGTCTCCTCTCTATATTTGCTCCATGGTTCGTCTCTAGGCTTGAAAGTACAGAATAGATTTAACCATTTCGTGCTTGTAAAAAACATTCTTGATTGACAAAGGAAAGCAATAATAATGTTAACATTGTTATCTTGCGTGTGTGTTAGGTTCTTACATAAAGACAAAAAGAAACAATTGAAAACAGTACAATGCAGTTATGAAGGATGTTTATAGTCCTATCACTTACCAATAAGCACCATCCATCGTGTAAAAAATATTAAACACATTTGATATTTTAGGCTATGCTACTTTTACTGAGATTATAAACAATTTGCGTGACAGAAACATTCAATTTTACCCTCAACTAAACACCCTCAAAGAAATAACATATCAAAAAGGCACCATCACTTGGGGTGCCGATAACAGTGGATCATACCCTACAACAATTACATTACAGAACGTCACTGCAAGCATAACATCGTGTTACGAATATTACGATTGATTTATCGAATCCATTTGAATGAGGTAATGGTACAATTAAACATCGACAGCACACAATGAATCCTATGCGTGCGGCATCCACAACCGCACACCCTTCATTTACATTCTACTTTTAAAAAGTTTCCTCCTTCCGGTTACCTGTCAATGAAAAATGGCGGGAACGCTCTGATTGACGTCACGGAAACATTTTGAGAAATTCGACGTACGAACGTCGGGAAAATTCAAATATCGAAGGGGAAGTTTTTGGTCGCGGAAATATTGAGTGTCGCGTGAGTGAGGTTACGGGTTATTTAATTGTGCGTAAGTAAATGTTCGGTTTAACACTAAAACGTACTATCATTTTTCGTAAAACGATACGCGTTTGTTTGACGGTTGACTTCTACCCCCGCGATAAATATTGCTCCTGTGTTTTGAAAAGATTGCGTAGAGACACCGATCAGTTCTTTTATGTCGTCATAAAATCGTGTGTATTTTTGTTAACAGTGGAAGTCGCAAGGCATGCGACTGAAAAATATGTATAGTCTTGACTACCTTGGGTCCTAACCTAATACACAACGGACAGAGTGTAAGTAGGGGCCGAAAAGGTTTAAGAAAAAATTTTTAAACCTTTTCGAAGATAACAATCACAATCGAATGCTAAACGTGCCCTCTGAAGCACGAAAACGTCATGAATCCAAAAGAGACATCCATTGTTATCCTAAACACTCTGACAGCTGCACTCGGCATTTCGCGCCATATAACGAATGCTTTTATTATTTTTTGTGATGAAAATATTTTCCCAACATTGTTCGTAACCCATAAATCTTGGAGAAAAATAAACCCGTACAAAAGTTCCAAGTTAAAATAAAATCTCAAGCAAATCACTCAAGTAACGCCTGTCGAACACACGACATATTGTTAGCGCGCCGTAGGGCTGCCACAAACTCTGGAAATAGCGCAAGGTATTAAAAACGCAATCCAAATGGAAATGATTTTTTTTTTGTAAATGAGATTTTGTTACATTTTTACTTTTAGGAAGCCGCTGAAATATTGTAAGTAGTGTACTATAAACATTGTGAATTTTTTTCATTTATCTGTATAATGTAATGCTATTACCGGATGTTTTGGAAGAAACAAAAATAGGTTGTTATTGTCCTCAAAAGAAATGATCGCACGAACCTTCCGCATGTTCCAAGGTAGGTATCCGTTAGGTACGATGCTGACGAGAATGCATTGTTATAGGTTTAATTCTTTAAGTCTTCCTTATTTCTTCTTTTGTTTTTTTTCTGGCCGGCAACGTGTCGGTGTTGCCTTTGTTTTTACTGATATCGGTGATGACAATCAGACAGTTTGTTGGTTAGTAATTTGCATAAAAATACGCCTGGAAATAATTTCTAGGTTGTTAAATGTACGCCCCTCGAGTGACAGCCCTACAATATCGCGAAATTCCCAGCAGTTGTTCATTTTTCAAGGCGGCGGCGCTCCGCTTTTGTATATCTGTTTACATGTTTATTTGTTAGTCTGTGTGAACGCCATTCCAACGGGACCATCCTTCGGAACGGTGACGTGTACGTTGAGTTTTATCGCTTCTGTTATGTCTTTGTCGAGTGTAGACCAAGTTCGATTAGTCATGAGACTCGAGGGTAATCTGGGTGGATCGTATACACTCATGGTGTCTTTTTATACATGTCTCTACTGTATAAAAATTTTAAAAATACAACAGGAATGTCTCTACGTATAATAGAGATGCTTATATGTAGGCTTGCCAGGTCGCCAAATCTAAGCGTGCGGTTCCACTGAGGCGGAGCGGAGCGGAGCAGTGCGCGATATTTGCGAAAAAGAACTCAAAAAAAACTGTCCGGCTTTAACCGGACGTCTAGCAACACTACGTATATTTAAACGGTAGACATTATGTCTGAAGTTATCCTTTGTACGTATTCTTGATGTCTTTTTATCTGTATTTAAATAAAAATATATAAAAAAGCCTATACATAAAAATTTTGACAAAGACAAACTCTGCTTATAATTATTTTGAACTCTGGTGCTATTTGTAAACGCAAGAAATAAATTATGTGGAGGGAGGCAAGAGTGGATTAATTACTAAGTCAATTCAGTTCCACCTTTACGGTAAATCTGATGAATATTCTTTGTTTGTTTCAGGTAAATTTCCTCACTGGCATGAAAATGCTCAGGGTCCTCTGATGGTCATGTGTGTGGTGAACTGGTGAATGTAAGCTATAATTAACAACAACATACTTAAGTCGCCGAGAATATGGAATTTCCATTTCCCGTGAAAAACAAATTTATTACCTGCGCTACAACGTTCAATTTACCTTGTAAGTAAAATTTACTTAAGACATTTTTAATTATCGCTGTGTAATCTAAAATGAACTTTAATCTCAAGGGAGGAAAGCTGACATTTCTGTGGGTTACTAACTTACTAATTTGCTATTTAAACGAATTCAATATTGAACGCGAACGGAATGTAGCATGTCACTGTCGTGTGTGCCATTGACAACACAGAAAGACAGGAAGACACGTCCAAACCGAGAACAGAAACTTTCACCGCGCGCCAGGAGTAGAACCCAGGACCCCTGCAATTGCAATCTATCGTGACGACCAATACCATACGGGTATCATAATGATAACTAAATATGTAGTTGAAAACTCTAAAAACTTTTTCCCGCTCTCGAGGTATTAACCAGGAATAGGTCAGATTTCCAGCTATAAACAAAATAGAAAAAATAAATGAAGCGAATGTAAAAGCAGCTTTTTACTCAAATTACTCGTATTTTATGTTAAAAATGGATTACCTTCGAAATAAGCCGTAATTTACTACTTACTACTGTTCAATGACGTACAAAGGAATTCATTATTACTATTAAATTCCTGACAATAGCCAATGCACGTAAGTTAAATGTATTTGAATATCTTTATTGAATTCAATATTTACATGTCAGTGTGACGCGTGACTGACTCTTAAAGACAGGGTGTAAAGTTTAAAATCGCTTGAGTTTAGCGTCGTCCTAAAATGGATAATACCTATATTAAAGTATTAAAATCTAAGTTTATTGCATACCATACAATAAAACGCCCACGTATGTTATTGGGTACGTAAACCAATGAAAATGACGATTTTATGACCTCTATGTACCTACATATAGAAATGATATTCGTTCAAAATAATATGTTACCTACTCGCTTAAGGAAAGAACGACTTTGATCTCAAGGTGACCATTATCGGTCAAGGGTAATCTGAAATAATAACTTGGTCCGTGGATAAGGGGTTAAAACAGCTTTACGTGCACTCCGAAGCACGGAAGCGCTTAAGAAATTTTGCCACTAGCGGTCACCCATCCGACTACCGACCGCGGCCGCTGTTGCTTAACTTTATCGATCGCTTAGGATCGACGCAAACCGCGGGGCTATGAGCGCATAAGAAATTCAACCCCTTTATCCCCTTAAAATCCGGTATCGACTCTCAAACCTAATTCCCCCTAAAACTCAAATTACCCACTCAGTTCGCAGGTGCAAGCAGAAATAATTACAACCCTACATCAACCCTTATTAGAACAAAATAATTCTCGCGTGAACGTAATCAAAACCGCCATTTTGCTAAACAAAATTAATAGCGTATTCGTCTCGCCCCCTATTCCTCCTAATGAAAATTGGGGATGTTCACCCCCAAATTAGATATTAATTTGGCAGCCGCCCTTCACGAGACTTTAAAACAAGTTTCATACATACTTTAACAAAAAATTATTAGTGATAAAATATTCAATTTAGGTCATGTTTTCTCACTGATGAAAATTCTCCTCAAGCATTAGACTTTTTAAACCCTTAACTGAATTGAATCATAGGCTATAAACTCATCAAAGGATACGGTCAGAATCGATCGATTGAGTGACAATTTTGATAAGTGAATAAATAATTTAATTTCAACGTAATAGGAAGATAAAATTATCATTATCAGTTTTATTAGTAGTAGGTACTATATTCATCTGCCCTTTGAAAATTACAATTTCGTGTGAAAAGCATTTGAAAGAAATTAATACGAGTACATAGTTTGAAAAACTTATACTGAGCAATTTATTTTAAATGCCAAGCATTTTTATTCACGGTGTTATTAACCTTTGAGATCTTCCTTTGTCTTGAACTAATCCTGAGAATAGTGACTGCTCATACTTGTTATAAAATTTCAAAGTCAACGAAAATAACGCGATATATGCTATGCAAAACATCAAGTCCGTATAATAAATGAAAATAGTTTTGTTTGAATTACATTTATTGAACACAGCAAAATACAAAAACACAATTTAAATAATTTGTCCTCTAGACTTCATACTTCATAGTATTCCTTGTGTTATGTATGAAGTCTAGTCTAATTCAGTGCGCAAGATCTGATTCCAACATGAAAACATGGCAAGTTAAATATGTAATAGGCCGTGCAAAAAGAAATTCCGTAGAGGTAGGATAGGAAGCACAAAAAAGATACAAAAATCAAATCATTCTAACATTGATAGCTAACCGTAAAATTTGTAATATGTCTGTACACTGCAGATATAGTTACGCGTCGTTCAAAAACAGTGAAGGGGAATATGAAATGCGTTTATAAATAAAACAATTCCCTCTATTCCACCGGTGTATTTTACCCTCCTGTTTGATATCTATAGAAAAATTCGCCTGTCGATGACAGCATTCGAAATGTCATGAATCTTTAAATTTTTGTCTATACCCATGTATTATAAAAATTGATTGGTTTATGTCTGTACAAACGTAGAAGATTGTACTGATCATAGGGCCAACAATAGAAGCCAAAAATATAACAATAATAAAAATAATATGTAAGTATGCATGTTTGGCCGGGCGTCACGCAAAAACTACTTTCCGAGTTCTCTAAGTTAAAATGTTATGAACGTTTCATTTTAAGAATCTGCTTTAGAAATAATTTATGTTACAGGACAGCGTCTGCCGGACCAGCTAGTCTCTAAAAAATACAAGCAAATGTATAAAAACCATGTCATGCATTTCGTAGATAATGTTCAAACGCGGAGACCTTAAAGGGGGGTGCCGCCGTATCGCTCTTATCAGCGATACGGGACCCCCGTGCGAGGGACACCCGAAGAGCTTTAGAAACAAATCATACGGGCCCCTCGATAAATGATATAAAATCTTTGTACATCAACTACACCACTAAATACCTTGCTTAGCTACCCCAAATTTAAAATAAACTAAGTACTCGTAAGTTGCGGGTACATACTCGTACACTAGTACTAGGTGTCACAGCCAGTCAAAGGGAAGTTAAAAAGTAACTCACACACACTCGACCGACGAGACTCAAATGGAGTCTACGGTGTTTAGTCCATCGTTATCTGTTATACGGTGTTAGATTAGTTAGTTTTTAGCAAGTATGAGGACTGGGGCAGGGACTTTTATGTGCATTTATTTTTGCTTATTGTCTAGTTAGTAATTACTAAAAGTCACATTCTAATCCGTTCACAGGTAACGTTACCTTTGAGGACTAAGAAACTCGCGTTTAAAAAGTGTTACCAGGTCCACACCTTTCGAACCGATTTCAAACTCGTTAAGAACGAACCAACCAACAAATAAGTACGAACCAACTTTTGAAAAAAAAAGAATTGTGCAAATCGGTTCACCCTGAATGTATTAGTTATGATGTAACCCACAAAAAATACAGTGGAATTCAGAACCGTTTTTGAAGTCGGTGAACAATTACTACACGGTAGAAATGAGTTAGGTAAGCTTGTGCCGTGTATTTGCTTACAAAACTGGCGCTCAGATATCAGACGCGGTCCCCGAACAGGTGCGCGGGGGGAATTCAAGTTTAATGTTCTGAACATTTTGCTTGAGCCCGCTTCGCCCTACGTGTGGTACAATACACACGCTAAGGCGGTAGATCTGCAAAAATGAAGAACTAACAGAAATGATTACTAAATAGTACGAAGCAAAAAAAAACACTTGTTTTTGTTTGTTTATTTTAAGAAAAATACGAAGTTAATAAAATTAATAAAAAATGTTATAAATACACTCAACGACATTAGTAATTATAAATTAAAACCTCTATCGGGACATGCAATTCGTTGTCGTTTGCGACTAAAGTTTGAAAATAATTTAGTTACTTTTGTGACTAAAATTTAATAGGACTAGATATGCCAGACAATTGCAAGTAAAGAAAAGTAATAAATATTAGTGTTATTAGAAACAATCTTCATAGCAAATCAAGTAATAGGACCGATCAAGTAATAAACGATCTTAAAACATCAACAATTTAAAATTTTAAATAAAAACTTGCTTATCGTACAAAACTTATTCTGTCCCAAAATAAAAAAGAACAACAAAATAAAAAAGAAAGCTTGACATATGATTTTCCTTATCACATTTAAGACGCAATAAATAACCAATCAATATATTTTATCGGTCCAACCAGTCGCTTATGACTCAACCCCCATTTTCACCTTCGAGGGGCGAGGGCTAAACCCCATGAAGGAAACAACGACCCCATTGAACGATGGCCGTCACCCTGATCGGAAAATAGGTGCCGTTTGTAACCCAACCTCCAGTTACTCACAATCCAGTTACACGGGGAAATAAACTGAGTTGATTACCTAAACAAAAGGTTTATTTTGATTCCGATTCAAGAGTTCCGGGAGTAGATTTACGATTCGCACGATTTACGATTGAGAGCTTTTATTGTAATGTAAGGAGGATGAGGGCAATTAGTTCATTAAGTTACGATTAGAAAAAGAAACTCTTAAACATTGTGCTTGTCTATAAGATATGATGCGTAAGTTTTTAATCCCATCAAAAACATCAATGTGAAATCAAAGCCAAGTTCTGTATTGCGTTTACTATGTCTGGGTTGTTTACTTTAGCGACAAAAGAAGTGACACCTAAAGGGATGCCAAGTCCAATGGTCAGTCCTGGAATTAATTAAAACAACGTAAATATTTCACAACAATTAAAAATGTAATTTTTTCTTATAACTTAGGCTAATAGTATATTGAAGCCTAAGGTTCAACTTGGCTGGATTTTTAAGTTTTCATATGAAATCGTGATTCGTTTTTTTCCTAGGCATAGTTGCCTATTTTAAATTCATAAATCGTAAAACTTTGCCTTGTAGATCCGAGGCCAGCTGTGAACATTTTGGCGTTTGATATGATATGACTATGATTTGATAATAAATTGACCAGATTTTGATATGGAATAACAATATTCACACAGCATACGTGAACTCTTTTTTTATTGCGAGTAGCATAGTTAAATGTAGTATTTTTATTTGTTGTATTTATTTAAATCAAAGCAATTTATCCCGTCTCAATATTTATTTATTTTAATTTTGTCCGTTATTTACGTTTTAATTGACTGTAGTTAGCCTCGCGTAACATTTAGATAGTTTATTTAATTCATCCGATTTTAATAATTATAATTTTTAATAATCCAATGTTAATTTAAAGAATCTTGGCTAAACATAATATAACAAAAGTAAAGCAACGCCCGAGTTATTAGGTATACCTAACTACAACCCGAATATAACAAACATCCACGAACATAAAACAAACATTTATTCTAACATTCTTAAATGTTTTAGCAAAATAAACTTTCGCAATAAAGACTACTAGCAAGTTACGCCTAACATGTTGTACTTAATATTTCACACTTACATAGCTTACACTAATATTGTAACTAAACATAAAATTCCACATGCTCTCGTCAAAACTACTTCGTATAGTAATAAAAATTATATTTACTTGTCTTTCAAAATCGTTATGTATTGAAAATACGTAAGTGTGTGGGTGTTACACAGTTTTAACAGACTTCAAAAAAAGAAGGAGGTTTTCAATTCGAATGTATTTTTATGGGTTACTTCAATTTTATAGTGGGTGAAACGATTTTGATAAATTATTTTTTTACATATTTGTAGCTCTTTCTTGTCATGTACTCCCGTATTTGAGCGACATCTGAAAGGTTGCGTTTAAGTTATCTCCAGTTATTGATTCCGAAGTCTGTTAGGTATTGCATAAACTTGTTAATGACGAATTGTTAACTACGAATACCTACTTAAAGTTTATTGTTAGTAGATATTATATCACTGCATGTTTTTCAAGTAAAGCTGTTTTAAAAGCGTAAGCCCATTTTTGTCCCAGTGCATTAAAGGCGTATAACAGTTTAATAGTAAATATATTACAGTTGTCAAATATGACCTCTACCAAGACCGGTTTCAAACAGTTAATATAAATACGAATGTGTTAATAAGGCGAGGTGCTCAAACAATGCATAAGGTCTGAAACAGGCCCAGTACACACGCATTAAAAGGTAACTCGACTCTGAACCTAATAATCTCATTCCCGGTATAAATGTTTACTTTTACTCGTTCATAACCGTAGCGCCCTCGTCTCACTCGCGGCGAGCGAACGATATACCAAGACCAAGTCTAAGGAAATTTGTATAAATTTTATGTGTAGGTATCATTAATCAGAAAAAATAATTCGTCCGATTTTGAAAGTTTGTACAGTTGTTCCGTCGGGTATCAAAACAATTATACTTGAACCCACTAACGTGTAAAAATGTTCAACGGCCAGTCATATAACATTAAATATAATAAGAAATAGCAAGTAGACCTTAGACTTGGCTCAGTTTGGTCTAGAGATTTCATTACTTTTTAGAGATAAACGAGCAGATCTATGGAGACTTGGCTATTTTTTTACAGAATGTTTTTGGTTTGATTGTAACTTACTGACTCAGTTTTGGCAGCCCTAAAGAAAACAACGTTCGTACGTAAAAGGTCATGTTGTCTGTTATTGGGCGGTCACTCACATTCGCACGAGTACGTGAACCCACAATAACGTAGGACGACCTTTCCAAATGATTATGCGATGTTTTTGAGACATTTGTGGTTTTTCCAACGCTGTTCTTTTCTCTGTCATTCGCTTAACCAAGCAAACGTTCGCATACATATGAGTGATCGCGATTAGTTCAGAGCGTGAGTTATGACAATAGACTTTTCCGTGTAAATGTTTAATATTAAAACGCCCAACGACCCGAGTGACCCTCATGACTTACTAAACAGCTTTTGATTGAATTAAACAGCTGAATATTATGTATTATTCGTTTTGAAATGGAAATTTTCATTAAGCGTTATTTGTTTTAAAACGAGGATAATGTGATTTATAATTGTCGAACTCGTAGCTCTATTTCAGGCGACTGTGTAGTGCGTAGTGAGAGGGCTTATTTTTGATTATTTTTGTTGGGTCGTGGCGTGTGTCCTATTGATATGTACTATGTGGGATTAGGTTATCTGTGGAATCTTAGTAACGAATTAATGAGTCAGTCTGAAATTTCTTTCGTTTTGTCACTGTAGTCTTTTAAATTTTCATTGTAGGCATCTTTCAAACAGCAAGCAGTAAATCAATAATTATTAGTTTCATAATGAGCATTTAGTTTTAAGATAATATTTAATTATAGACTACTAGCTTTTGCCCGCGGCTTCGCCCGCGTGGAGTTCGTTTATATCGCGAACCGGAGAAGTGGGGAAGGGGGTACGTCAACAACTATCTTCCTGAGAAAATTCATCGAAAT
>DWJQ01002061.1:0-10106 GCA_018248915.1 Hesperia meskei straton | reverse complement strand
AGCAGTGTGAACACTACAAAATGGCGGCAAGGATGTAAGGAAAAAAAATTCAAAAGAACAGTACTAACACTACTATATAATAGTAAATATACGATATATATATATATATATATAACAAATATATATAAGGAATTAATCCATATAACTAAACTTAAAGGAACTAGTACGGTTTCAACCGCAAGTGCCATTAACATTATGAAAAATGGGAAAATCCCATGTATCTATTTCCTGTAAGTTTTGTGTTGTAGGTACAAATAAAAATTATTTTAGTACTTAATAATGATTAATAAATTATAATCATTTTATTTATTTATTTTGTCTATATCATTAACACCAGTACTATAGGAATAGTTTGTGGTTTTTATATGTACATTAGTTTGAGTGCATAATTTTAAATATTAATAATAATAATCATTATTATAATGGAGGAGTCAATACTTTTTCAAATACCTGATAGGCTTTTTGAAACACAAGACCAGCTGATGCTGGGGTAAAGTACCAGGGCAACTGTGGTAGCTACACTACCTAGCTAATTAGACTTCAGGTTCTAGACCCAACAACTAAAGGCAGTAGATGTATCCTCACAAGTATATTCCAAAAATAAGCCTAGGTTTACCAGCCAAGACTACATCATTAGTTACCGTAAGGTGGCATTGTATGTAGTTAAGAATTATGTTTCAAAATAATAAAATCTATAATATCACCAAAGTTTTAATGTATTGATAACAATAAAAGTAAGTTTTGTGTTTATGTCATTTTAACTTCTAAACGCATGCACCAAATTATATGTGGTTCTTTGATTCATTGTGCTTCAAAGCACACATGATTAAGATGTTTCTTAGTATGAAGGTAGAGAAGATGATAACAATTTATTACATGATTTTCTTAGTTCAAAATGTTAAGTTACAGATTTACAGATATATAAGGTTACAGACTTCAATGCTTCAATATCACAAAACTCTAAAAACCCAATAACACACATTCATATAAAAAACAGCACCAGTCAAGGTCAGATCAAATTTGGGAATAAACAGTTTATAATCTAGGTCTAACTCCCTTTAATATAACGAAGTAATGAAAACTTTCCCTGTAATAATCTATACACACAAAATCATGCTACAGAGAAGATGTCAACCAACATTTTCATTTTTCATATTTTCACCCTACCTTACTATACTGTGTAGTAAGTAAAGGAAAGGTTAAAGTTATCTGTTAAAATATTTATGGTACATAAAAGTGCTGATTTAGACCTACCACAATGATCTATTAGAATGCAAGATGGTTAAATAAAATAAAATTATAATTAATAAAAATAGTTTTAAGAGCCGACAGATTTACATAATATGAGATTTATTTGAATACAGATATTTATTTGAAAGTGAATCAGTTTACTATTGATCATGTATCAATGTTTCCGAAGTCTACTAACCTCTATGTGGGTAATAGCCAAAGCATTAGCTACTGAAAATCAGAAGAGAAATGATGCTATATAGTTGTTAATATACGTAACTAAATGGCATTGATAAGGTTTTCTTAAAATTATTTTCAGAATTTTTAATCACAGATACACAACAAAATGAAATGTGGATAGACACACAAGCAGAATGATATTAAATGTAAAAACACTATAAATATAGTTTATTTAATAATATTTTTAGTGCAGCGCTGCTATGAAATTTAAACAACTACAAACCGTGCATAAGACATGGAATCCTAATGTAATAAACCATGTGTAATGATAGGTAAGAAAATATAATTACATACATTTTTTTTACTGGACGATCTTCAAAGAGGATGATTAAACACTCCTTAGGAAAGAAAAAAAACCGAATCCCAACTAACACTTTGGTTTAAAGTACAGCGAGTAGTTTATGACATGAGTACTGGGCATCAGCTGATTGCAGGCGGCTATATTAATCACACCGTACACGGCAAAAGTAGGCCAAACATCTAGATTTAAATTGTACGCACGGTCCATCGCTGCGTACCTAGCGCCGCTCTCATCTATTCAATCTAACGTTTTGTTTACACTGCCATTGTTATAACCACGCTTACCCAAGAAAATCTGTCATATTGACAACACGCACCACTAAAATTCGCAACACGAGGGGCGACGGCCCCAATAACAAAGACATGTCAACCCATTGCTGAAAGTAAATGAATAGAAAAGTTGATTTACCTCGGCGGCCCTTGGCGATTTTTGCGTTTGTTGTTCATATCTCCGTCGCCCGACTGCCCCGGCGGGTAGGCACCTTCGCGTCTACGCGTAGGGACCGGAATTTTGGCAATTTATCACTTCTTTCTTTTACAACACAGTCTTTTCGACTTTCGCGGATGCACTAAACTGCAGTTGAAATTAGGAGCTACCACTCAATAAATGATCACAGAAATGCATCTAGTTCACTAAAGTTCTATAACATTTGCCAACAAATATAAATTAAAGTATATTTGAGTACAAAATCGCAGTTCGATTTTCTCGGGAACTAGTCCCAAAAATTATACGGGTTGGCAGATTTCTCGTGCCTGCAATCAGCGCAGGAATACAACATGGCGCTGTGACGTATTCATCAAAAGAATTGCAAAATATAAAAAATGCATTTAATTAACAATTACTCACACAACGCAAAACTATAAATATATAATCTAATTTTTGGTCCACATCAATAAATATTATCACTGATTATTGAATACCAAAAAACTAATAAAGTCGGCTTTTGACCACTGCCACTTGAGAACTTTCAATATGGCGGAAATTACTTATTTCCGCCATATTGACTTATGGTGTTGCTATCGAAATATTGCTATTATAGACTTGACCGTTAGTAGAAGCTTATATAATGAGATAGGCATATCCTTTTCCTGTTGGTTATGTTCCACTCTTTCTACCCTATATACGTCTGTCTCTTTCGCACACCCCTCCACCAGGCGTGCGGGCTTGCCCAGAAGCCTTCGCATTTTGCTTCATTGCGTCGAATTAAAAAAGCCACCAGGCAGAAATTAAAAGTAAGCTTCTACTAAGGTAAGTATATAATAATCGTTTTATTTCAGGTAAAACGAGTCTATTATAGACTTGACCGTTAGTAGAAGCTTATATAATGAGACCTGTTTGTTATCGCCTGGTGGAAAAAATACGCCAATGTGATTATGTCTGTTGTAGTTAGGTATATCATAAACATAAAAAATAAGAATTCGTGTGCGAAAGACAATAACATTTTAATAATTAAAGTGTTTAGGTACATAACCAGTAAATAACATAAATAGTTTCATAATGAAATCAATTTGTAGATAATTTATTGATCTATGGTATACATCACGGAATAAAAATCAAAATTATAAGATATTATGATAATGATATTGAACAGTAGTTATGTACAAAATCGTAGTATCAAAGTCAAGACGTCGAATCAAAGAGCGGTGTGATAGAATTCAAAATTGAATTGGTGCCTGCGGGAACCATGACTTCACGGCAGTAGAATTTTTGAAAGGTTTTTACTGATTTCCAATTACCTCTAGCTAAAATCTCATCAATAGAAAAATTGTTTATCCAATTTTTTGAAGCCACAGCAGCACGCACGCTTCCCGGAGTATCCGTGATATCTGCTTCTTTTAGAAGAGACTTGAACCAGCCTGCAATGACGGTTCGTGAAGCAGGTGTCGGTTTACCTCGCAGGGTTATAAATAAGTTTGTGGAACCAGAATTCATACGCCTATCATTTAAAATATTAATTGTTTTATTGATCCAGTAAATAGGATTTAAATTTTGATTTTCTGAATTATTTAAAAGCTTCCAGCCTGACTGCCTATACTCTCTACAATCGGTCTTAGACCCAAATAGGGGCCAGAAAACTATATATTCATTTTGAATATGGCAGTGTTTGTTATCAACACATAAGAGAGTTAAATCGTGGATTCTGCGACCTGAACAAAGACATAACAAAGCTGCAGTATGTCTTACAACCTGAAAAATATTTGCTTCCTCGATTGCATAATTACTCATAAAAGTAGACAGTACGTCAACATCCCAGACAGGTGGTTTGGGGGTCTTAGGGCTTTTTAAAGATATTGATTTCAGCACATGTTTTACAAGTATATCTTCAGATAACTTACCAGACAGCTCTGTGTCACAGAGCGTGGAAATTACTGATTTGTGAAGGAGTATTGTATTATAAGAGAATTTAAATTTTAAATATAAATCTGCCAAAAATTGTGCAAGTTCAGATCCTTTGGGATGGACTGAATCTACGTTACGACGTTTCGACCATGCTATCCATCGACTCCAGGGTGCTCGGTAAGTTTTTAACGTGGACGTGCGCCACGAGGATTTCAATAAGGAAATTTGATTTGGCTCCCAGTTTTTTATTTTTTCACCCCACCCCCACATTTCCAAACTTCCAAAACCATCCCTTGAACTTTGGGAGGCGGTAACCCTGTCGTTGTGTCGATCAAGAATCGTTTCAGATTCGTTAAGGTGAACGGTGCACACATCGCTCGTGACTTCAGGTCCGCTCGCCAGAATACCTTTTCCCATCGTGGCACTACTATGAGATACACACCCGTTGCTTGATTGAGGTGCATCAACACTCGAGGGATAAGAAATGGCGGTGGGAATATCCAAGCCAGTTGATAATTCCACGTTATACTGAACGCGTCGTGGAACATCGCTTGCTTGTCGTTCAGATCTAGTGTTACATAGTTCACTACTACTCGAGCCGTTTTGGACGCGAATAAGTCTATCACCGGCGTCCCCATCTTTGCAAATACCATTTCTGTGCAAACTGGAAGCAGATGCCACTCCGGAGGACGTCTGTGCCTCGATAAGCAATCGGCGTGGTTGTTGAATCTCCCCGGAATATGATATATTTTGAAATGAATTTGATGTTTGTCTAAGATCTGTAGGATTCGATAAGTGAGCCTCAAAAGTGACTGGGACTTTGTCCCGCCCTCGTTCCGGAGGTAAGCTACTGCAGATCGGTTGTCTGTCTGAATGAGAAGTGTTTCTCCTCTCATCTGTGCCGCTTCTAACTCTAAGACTTTTAGAATTGCTAACAGTTCTTTTAGGTTGCAGTGTAGATGTTTTTCTTCTAGTTCCCAGTGCCCCGACATAGCTTGGCTGTTCAGTTGTGCTCCCCAAGCAGTGTCTGACGCATCCGTGGCGAGGAAATGCGTTGTTGGTGGTATGTGAATTAGGGAAACTAGATGACAATTTTGCAGCCACCAGTGCATCTCCTCTAATGCTACATGAGGAAGGACATACCTGGACTGTGCTGGGTGTTTCGGCAGGGTGTTTAAGAACATTAGTAGCGATCTGTGGTTGAGTCTGCCCCGAGGTACAACAAAACTGGCAAAATTTAGGAGGCCTACAAGGCTTTGAAGCTCTCTTAGTGAAACTTTGCCTGTTTTTAAAAGCTGAGATATTTTGGTCACCACAGCAGCTGACTTTTCTGCTGGAAGTCTTTTGACATTGTTCCAAGGGTCCCAAACAATGCCAAGAAAAGTAATTTGTTTTTGTGGAACAAGAGCAGACTTTTCGTAATTTATCTTGAAACCCAGGTATTCTAAAGTCTCTACAAGTAGAATCGTATGTTCGGCCAACACATGAGGACTCTGATGTGCAATTAAGAAATCGTCGAGATAGACAATTATCCTGACACCTCTTTCTCGAAGAGTTTGTGCTATCCAGTTCGTGAGACTCGCAAACACCTTTGGTGCTGTGCTCAATCCAAAAGGCAGACAGGTCATTTCGAGAATTTCGTTCTTGTATATGAGGCGCAGAAATCGCCTGTTGGACTGAGAAATCGGAACATTGAAATATGCTTGCGATAGGTCGACTTTGCACAACCAATCCCGATGTTGGATGAACTCTGGCACACGGTACATGTTTATTAATCGGAAGCGACCTGTTATAACATACTGATTCAGCGATCTCAGATTGAATATGGGCCGGAATGAGCCGTCGCTTTTCGGCACCAGAAACATTGGAGACACAAAGCTTGGAGTGTAAGGGGCTGTGACCAAAACTCTCTGCTGTTTCATTTGAATAATTAATAGATCCATTTCGATCGACTGAAGAGTGCGACAACTTTCGCTTACTAAGTGTGGTGTAATCAAGGGAGGCCTTTTTAAGAAAGGTATGCGATACCCCGTTATTATTTTTAAAATCACATCTGAGGCCCCCATTTCCCTCCATCGATCGATATATTGTGCCAATTGACCTGCCTGGAACGGAATCGACCGCGAGTCATTGTTTTTGTCTCTTATTGCCTTTGTAACCAGAAGGCGAGAAATGACGCTTGCGTCCTCTTTGTGGCTGTCCACATTGTGCAGATCCGCGAGATCGAAAGGAATTATTTCTATAATTTGTATTATAGTACTGTTGCTCTCTGCCACTGCTGTGGGCTTTGGGCTGAGAATGAAAAATATTTTGAAAACCCTGCGAGGGCTGACTGTAATGAGCATGAGGTATGCTTTGCTGGTCACGACAGCAACCCGATTGACCATGTAATGGCGTATGATTGCGTGCTGACCCCTGCGAGGGGTGGCGTGTTGCAGATGAAGGCTTTGCTCGCGAAGCATTGCCACTATAAGTTTGATTTGCAGGCCAGAAAGTTTTTCTAACTCCACCTGCTTTTTCCAAAACTGATGTAAAAGCTATCGGTTCAAAAATATGGGTGTTCGAAGGTGGGATTTTATTTAAGGTCACTTTCATTAGGGGATCCTTAACTGATTTAAGAATGCTATCTCTCCTCATTTCTATAGTTTCAGCTCGGTGGCCGCAAGCCATTTGTAAGAGATCTTGAGATACCTTCACAAAATCACCTTTGAGGAAAATTTCATCAATCTTATCATTGAGATTAACAAGCGCAGCATTAGGGGACCTAGACCATGAAATTAAATTACGTAGGCCATGCAAAATAACTTCCTTTTGTTTTAAAATGCAGAAAGTGATAGCTGCATATGATTTATCGGAATAAGCTAAATGGCGTATATTATCATATGCCCTCACCTCTTCGTTTGTTTCGAGTTCGGTAAACCCGGGCGAATGATTGTATAACTTTTGGGTATCCGAATATCTAATTTCGGACCATGTATTATTGCCAAACCGTTGAACTTCGTCTAACATTTTTAAAAACTCATTAGGAGTTTTAGGGACCGGTGGGTCTTTAAGTTTAGTTTCGATATCGAATGAAAAATCGGGTATATCAAAATGTTTTTCGGTCATAGGCACTTGCGAAGCGCAACAATCATTATAAAGTTCGCGGCTAACATCAGACATAAACGATTCATTATCATTATCACAATTGTTACGAAAATTTCCCATATAATGAACAGTTTTTTGCAATTGACTAATATCGCTAGATAATTTTTCTATGAGACGGCGATCACTCTGTTTCTGCTTTCTAGAATGTCGACGCTTCGACTTCTTTTTCTTCTTCTTTAAATCTCGCGAAGATTCAGAAGAATCAGACGATGTCGAGCTGCTACTGTTGCTGGATGAGGATACGGCCCGCGTCTTACGCAGACGTGAGTTATCCTCATTATCCATTTTTTATTAAATTTATATAAACGAAACCTAAAAGTAAAAATAAAACTACATCGGTGTAAAATAAAAAATATTTGAGGGTAGATTAATATTATAACTAATACTCTTTCGTATCGAACGTTAAATTATTTTAATTAAATTTAATTAATTAATATGAAATATTTGTGCAACTTACGTGGAACTTCTTCGTAATATGAAGAACACTTTTAATTTTAACTTAAGTTAAATATTTTTTCAACACAAGTGTCTCCTTGTTAACTCAACAGGAAAATTCACGCGAATGAAGCAAAATGCGAAGGCTTCTGGGCATGCCCGCACGCCTGGTGGTGGGGTGTGCGAAAGAGACAGACGTATATATGTAGAAAGAGTGGAACATAACCAACAGGAAAAGGATATGCCTATCTCATTATAAATATTATAAGCTTCTGCCGGTCAAGTCTATAATGATTGAATACGCAGATGTAGCCAAGCGTCCTTAGGGCGTCTACGCGTAGTTCGACATTACACCATGAACGCATACAAATGGAGCCGTAGCAAGAGAGTGGTGCAACGGTGTTTATACCTTGGTTGGAATTCGTCTTTTAAGATCTACTTACCTACCGTCGAGCACGCCATTTTTACTGCTTATAAAAATGTCAACGGATTTGACTTCAATCAAATAGTGGCTTTTTTTTCGAATGGACAGTAACTGTTGGCCCTAGTGGCCTTCACAGTTTTACGCAGACTTGTGGGCGGGACTGGAGAGTCCACGCCGAGAAGACATTAATCGCACTAGCGAGGTGGAGTGGTAGCCCCAACGTCGCGCGGAAGCTGCCCGTGGTTGGCCGAGTGCCCCTTTTTATACCACTCACCTACTATTCACGCCAATCTAGAACATTCCCGCAATTCCGATACCATACCGTTTGGAAGGAGTTTCGAGTACGTTCCTTGCAATCGACTTTCGCCCTTATGACTTTTGCCGTAAGGTCGTCGAAGCCTCGTGCGCGTGCGTACTCGCGCGTTTTGTATTTGCTCGACATGTTTATGGCCCCTATTGTTTATTGTTTAGCGAGGTGATACGAAAGGGCTGTCACACTATTTTATACCTACAATCTACATACAAAAACACTGTAACTGATCGATGTTCGCACATGGAAAGTACCTATAGTTTTAGAAAATATTAAAGAAGGTCTTTCTTAATGCACTAGAATCCAAAAAAATGTTTAAATTTTTGTCTGTTTGGTTTTTCATGCGCTAATTTCACTGACTTAACCAATTTGGGTGCGGTCTTCACTAATATATTGTAGTAACCTAAACTTCACCTAGTTAACCTAACCTTCGTGGGCGAGTCCGACGACTCGCACTTGGCCAATTTTTCTTATAATTTTCTTCATTAAAATAAAAAAAATAGGTGACTAGCAACATCAATTAACGATTCGAGCTCTCTGCAAAATGACGCGTTGAATTTTTCTAGTATTCCTAGATCCCATCCTAGCACCGGCAAAATCTAGTTTTATATACAGTGATCAGAGTCAGACTCAGAGTCATTGCTGAAACTAATACTACTAATCACTTGTGATGTATATTATATTATCTATTGAATTTAATTACTTAGCGTTATGCGTAATTACAACAAGATTCATGGCAAACCACAACGCGCGTCTGTTGCGTATTGTAATGAGACGCCACAAACTACGAGACTGCTTTGAATGTAATGCTTACTTGTTTGTTTCCTAATGACTTTGTCGTGTATTGTTTTGTACTGTTAAATGACCGTTCGAGGCTTCTATACTACATTAATTCGGAGACCATTAAGGGCCTGCTTCACCACTTCTGATATATAGATAGTACTATCCACTAGATAAAGTTTTTAAAACTATTTTGACAAGTGATGATAGTTTACGTAGTGGTAACGAAACGCAACTAAGCGACGTTTTGCCGCTCCGTCTACTCTTAATTTATCTACCACATAAGTTATCAGGGGGTTTGGTGGTGAAACAGAAATGTTATCAGTAGCTCTTATCTTTTATTTTAAACTAAGTGCCATCTGGCGAGAAGTTTTTGATCTATCTCTGTGTGTCGATGTTGAAGTTTTTTTTGTAAAAAGCAGCTATTATTATAGAATAATAACGGCTTTTTACAAAAAAAACTGCAATTGTTATGCGATGTACATCTTATTTTAAACCCTAAAATTTTAAATAAATTGTAGATACTTCAAAGTACTTTACCACACAAAGCATTTTACTAATTATTTACTGCGGTACCTACATCAAGTAAACTGCATAAATCATGCAAATTAGATGCCCTTATAATTCTTTTATAATTAAAATATACTGATGTATACGTAAAATATACGGCATTGCGAATGGTGACGTATGTAACTTCCGCTTCGATATTAAAATTTCTCTCGTAATTTTACCACTTTTTATTGATTATTCGTGATTTATATTGTTTAAATATAAAAATAACGCTAAGTGTCTTTATTTTTAACCCCCGACGCAAAAAAGGGGTGTTATAAGTTTGACGTCTCTCTCTCTCTCTCTCTCTCTCTCTCTCTCTGTGTGTGTGTGTGTGTGTGTGTGTGTGT
>DWJQ01002060.1:0-10108 GCA_018248915.1 Hesperia meskei straton | reverse complement strand
ATTTGTGGTGATGTTGAGTGACGATAGTCTTATAATGTAAATCGTGTACTTGAGTAGAAGCATTATTCACCCTTTACGTAAAGACAACAACATTATAATCGAGACAGAAGGCCGATCGGGGAAAGTTTGTACCAGAGTAAGTAAACATAAACTATCAAAACAAATACAAACTACGTATATTATCTTTAACTTTACCAAACATAACAATAACGTACGTCTGTTATGAGTGCAAAATATAAATTAATACAGGAAATTTCGACTGCAATTAACCGTGTTAAAAGTAACTTTATATTGACACTATGAATGAATATCTTTTTTGTAATAGATAAATATTTGTATAAAATTAATATTTCAATACTTCCTCTCTAGGTATTAAAAATAAAATTATACTTAAAGTTAAAAGTACTTTACCTTAAAATAAATGAATGATACTTTACTATATTAATAAGTCTATTCCGAACCTCTTCGTCACTTAAACTTGCGGTAAAACTCGACCTCATTATATTCTTCAAAATATAAATATGACCAATAAGATGGTAAATAAAAATGTAGTTGAGACAGTGAATTATGCCCATAATCATCACGCCAAATGGAACTAAATACATGTTAAAAATTTGAATGACAATCCAATTTTTGAAGTTATATCCGTAGTCAAAAGGCATCCAAACATAAACGCAAGTTTGCAGTTGCATAGTTTTGTTGATAATATGCTCTTTATTAATAATATTATTATAGATAGGAATACTGATCCAAAAGAACCAGTTAAGTCCAAAGAAAAATATAAGATACCACGCAGTATAACGCGTGATTTGTTCTACATACAGGATTGTCTGAAAAATAAAGATAATCTCATTATAATATATCAAGCAACATTATAATTTTTTTTATTCATCACTCTATGTCTTTAGAAGGATGTTATATATTATAGTAAACAATGCAATATATTTCAAATTATAACTACATATACTATACTATAAAATTCATAAGAGAACCCATGACATATTATGAATCACTCAAACATAAGTCTATGCAACAAAAAAGTAAAACTACTAAAGCAATTATTGTGGCTTTATAAATGGTGCTAAATATCTTGGTGTGTGGTGGGTGTTTTACTCGGGTAAATTCTAGGCTCTTACCATCTATTTCTTAAAACTACGTAATCGTCAAATGTTACAATTTTTTTTTAATAAGTTAGTAAATAATTCACAATAATAAATTTTCATACCTGTTTCGTATAATCGCTGCTTCCGGTACAATGTGCGCTTGCGTTGCGAATATGAATTTTGGACGCAAAATCTTTCATCAAACGATTGTAACTACTCAAATGTGTTGATGCCATATTTGTCTTCATAAACAAAAATATTAATTATAAGTGGCGCCACAAGCTCTTACAATACAATAAAATAGTTACTTAAAACGAAATAATATTAAATAGTAATTTTCTACTACAAAATTAAAGATTTACGCGATTACATTTTATGAAAAAAAGTACTAAAATAAATATATATTTATAAGCTTAAAACAGTATGAGTATGATACTTACATTAACCAAAATACTGACAGGTATTATGGACAATACTCTGCCCATAACTTCAAATGAAAATTTTGTATAATTTACGTATAAATACATAAACTGTGTCACAGGAATTATGGGGGCTATCAGGACTATAAACTTTGCGTGGTAATTGAGAAGACCATGTATGGGCTTGTATCCCCACCATGTTCGTTTTCCCAATCCTATGATGTTCAGCATTGATGCAAATATTCGATAAAACATTTGCTGACATGGTGGCAGCCTGAAAGAGTTATTGAAAAATTAATAAAGATCCTTTTGAAACTTAAACATTTGTAGTAAATCAAGAAAATTACAAATGTGAAACAATACATTTAGTCAGTGTCCTGTACCGTTGAGGAGTTCCCATGTCAGGAGCCAATTCTGAACACAAGTTTGTCATCTGTCCGATCCGCTGACAATGCTTTAATATACTTATTTATATTAACAAAATAAAAAATAAGATATTCTAATATTGCGCTAGCAAAAAAAATGAATCTCAGTTGTCCAAAATGAATGAATTTGATATTTGAAAACACAATTGCAATTTGTTATTGCATTGTCAGCGGTTCATAACCTCTGTGTAAATAAATAAGTAAATCGGACTTCTTGAGATTAGTAAAAATTAGGCTGAAAGATTCGGTTACATACATAGTGAAGCTATGTTTGCTTAAGGTAAATGTGAATGAAGAAATATTCCAGATAGGTAAATTTGATAGTTTTATTTGGTAGTTCAATTAGGTAATTTTGAATTGAGAAAAATGCGTATTTAATGAATAGCAACAAGTTTTTAGGACAGGGAAGACCAATGATGAATGGTCACTGGTGACCGTTGAAGTTCATGTAATCATAATCCATCACTGAGACGTGTTGGCCATAAAGTACCTAGCAGCGAATTCAATAAATACGTAATTATATTACATAGGAGCGTTTTGCCTTGCAAATGTCCGAAATATGTCTGTTTTGTCTTACTCAATGACTCAAAAACCCTTTTTGCGTTTAGTTATGTATAGGAAGTCTTCCAGCAACACCAAGTTACGAATCTTACTTTGTACATTTTGCAATTTTTTGCAACTGATAATATACGAATATTAATAAACATTCCACTTCTTTTCAATTTATAAAATGAAGTCGTAGCATTCATCGTTTAGCTATAATATGTATTTTTTCTTTCTTATACTCGTACGTTCACATTACACCCAATTACTTACAGAAAATATTCTTCACCCATATTTTTAACAATTGAACCCTTTTAACACTGAAAGTTGCAACTGAACTAACATGTCCGTAACAAGCGAAAGATAGTTTCGACATGTTCCCATTATCTAAAGAGCCCGTCACGAGAATCTAGAAAATCGTTATTATACTTTACACAAAAGATAACTTTAAACGTGTATGTATAAGGTTAATTTTGTAATAGCACCGTTTATTAAATACAAGTGACAAGTTTAGTTACGATAAGTATTGAAAGTTACAAGTTAATGGAAACTAAAGTGTGCTGCACAGCGGGATTGAACTAATATCAATTTATTATTCATTTATCATTCCGATAGAGTGAAACATTCATTCAGTTTGACATCAGTTATTCTTGTCTCTCGGGATTTGTGTGTGAATAAATATTCTAGTATTCACACGAATGCTAGACAACTACGTGGGTGGTTCTATTATCTACATGTGACTAATGATAGTAGATGATCGAACTTGTATCTAGTTGTTTGTAGCCGTTAATAAACGCCCTATCTGAATTGTCACCCCGAATAACCCTACCTGCATTAGGGTTTATTCTTAGAAGGGGAATAAACTTCTGTGCGTTTTCTACTGAATTTTAAATGATGACTATTTCGAAGATCTGTTCGTTATGGCTCACAATTCAATTCCATTATTGGACTACTGAAGGATGTGGTACCCTTCCACGTTATGTAGTTGCACTGCTGCCTCTGTCCAACAAGGAATATTTACATTGGATAAGAATTGATTATTTTTGGAGGGTGTAAGTCTATAGCCCACTACTTTGGCTAAGCGGATAAGCAAACTTCACATACCTTGAACAGCATTATGAAGAATCGTGTAACCAGAACGTAAAGTTTCCGTGACATTTTTTACCCACCTTAAATGCTTTGAAAATTATACGAGCACGTTGGATTTGAAGCCTGAATTCACTTTGACGGTTTATTCACACTATTTCCAGCCATCAGTTTAATGAGACATTGGAAACAAACGAAAATTAAATCAAAGTAAACATATAAAACCAATCCAATTACTTGTTCCGAACCAATTGCCTTTTGTCTTCTTATTATGAGCTATACCATTATATCATTCAATACGCTACTTCAAAACAAACCATCATTACAAAATAAAGGAAAGAAAGTTTCAACAGTTTGTAATTGAAAGCCAATCTACATTATATGAGGTTTATATAGAAAGCTATTGTAATTACTGTGGTAATTTCGACACCAGCAATTTATACTAGTATTAGCACTACCCCCACTGTCAAAACAGCCCTCGCTATAAATACGGCGGTATTCCGCTAGACAGGACTTTTTGCTCGTCAGCGGTCGGTCGGCACACATCTCTGTTAATTGATAGTTGCGATTGTAAGATTCCACGTGAGTCATTTTGTGTAATTATTCTGCAAATACGTTCGATTACTCTGTAAGTACGTTTTTTTTGAATTGCGAATGTTGGTTTGTTGGAAGTTTGGTGATTTCATTTTGTTTTGTTAATTAACTTTTTGTTGTGAAATAATAAAGGTTAGGTTTATTAAAGTTGTTCTTTTTTTTTAACTTTATTCTGCTTCTCCTTCTAAAATCAGAAGTGGGATAAAGGATTCTAAAATAAAGCTCACGAACCAAACTAATAGCAAATCTGCTCGCGCCAATTTTTGACATTTTTGTTCTCTTTGTGTTTAAACTTTTGTGGATATATTGTTGAAATTTCAAGATGACGGGTTCTAAAGAGGGTTCACAAAATGGCTCGCGTGATCGTTCGCGAGATAGGTCGCGAAACCGCACGCGTGATCGCTCGCGGAACCGACGTCATAACAATCTCGGTAGTCATCGCTATCCTCGCGAAAACGGGCGGTCAGACACTCGTAATAAAACACGGACACCGCCACGTAATGTTTCTCGCAGTAGTAAGTCGTTGCGTAGCCCTAATGTACCGTCGCGTCACCCCAGGTCACGTTCAAAATATTCGTTGGGTCGCGAACGCTCGCGGAGAGAAAGATCGCGGTCGATCACTCCTATTAGGCGTAATGATAAACGTAAACGTCGTCACCGCCGGGACGATACACGTAGGTCTCAGTCAATTTCTCCTAGTAATAAAGACGAGCGAACATCTTGTCGTCAGCGAAACGACGCAAGGTCGCGATCAAGGTCGCGAGATTCTCGCAATGACCGCACGTCTCCGCATCGCCGCCGCAATGACAGCTCGTATAATAGGGGTCACCCCGAAACTTCCGTTACGGTTTTCGGCGAAAACCCGTTACGACCGACTGATGTCAGGTCCTCCGCTAGTGGTGTCGTAACTAACAGCATAACGAACAATTCTCAACCTACCCCCTTAAGTTTACAACAATCTGAGGCATCTACCCTCACACAGGCATTGATAGACGCGCTGAGATCGGTACAGCCAAATCGAACCCAAAGTTATTTTGTGTCCAATTTTGACCCGTCCATCCATAACATCGATGCGTGGTGTGAAGAGGTGGACCGAGCCAAGGAAAGTAATGGGTGGAGTGACCACGAATGCTTATCTCGCGTTGCCTCATGCCTTAAAGGTGACGCTCGCGTGTGGCTCTCTGAATGGGTTACAAACGATCGAACGTGGACAAATTTTAAGTGCGAATTTAAGCCCCTCTGTCCTAGTAAACTCGATTTCGCCAATATTTTATTCGAAGCAATGAAGGCCACGTCCGATAGTTTCCCCACCTACGCAGAGTATGCACGACGAACCATTCTACGATTACGAATCATTCCGGGCCTCAGTGACGAACTTCGTACACTGATAGTTATTCGAGGTATAGATAACCCTCAAATTAAGGCAGCCGCTTCAAATGCCAACCTCAGCCTGGAAGACTTGGTATCATTTCTGTCCATCTATACCAAGCCAGCCAAAGCTAAATTTGGCACGCAACATCAACATACCTCGAAGAAGCCCTCACCACTGCATAATAAAAATAACGCACTCGCAAAGTGCTTTAAGTGTGGCCGAAGGGGACATATAAGTCGTGAATGTTTGAGTAAGCCTAAGACGACACCGCTGTCGTCAACGGTTCCGTCAAATACTAGCAACGTAATCTGTAACTTTTGCAAAAAGCCTGGGCATACGGAAAACACTTGCTTCGCCAAAGAACGTTCGGATCCTCACAATCAACGCAAAGTCAACTTTTGCAAGTCCTGGCGTTCCGAAAATAACGACGTTGTTACAGCGGTGATAGACGGCATACCTATCGACGTCCTTATCGATAGCGGCGCCTTAAACGTGTCTCTCATATCCTCCGACTTACTAAAATACCTTTCTCGTCAACCGAAGTTAAGACGTTGCGTGCTGAAGGGCGTAAGCGACACGGAAATAGTCTCCGACTCTTACGTCACTGTTAATCTGGAATTCCAGAATATTTCCATCGAGGTGGATTTGGTAGTGGTACCTTCCAGTTGCATGAATACCCCTATTGTGATTGGAACCGACGTTCTTAATCGAGACGGCGTTATCTATGTCCGAACGAAAGATCGTCAGTACCTAACGCATGACCCCATGGTATCTTTTCCGATAAATTTAATCGAGTCCAATGTCGTCGTTCAAAACGTAAATACACCTCTGTTAGGATCAGACCGAGACAGTTTAATGTCAGTTATTAACGACTTTTCCGAATTCCTTATCACTGGCACGGCGACAACTACCGTAAAAACCGGTGAAATGGAAATAAAACTGACAAGCGAGACACCGATCGCATACAGGCCCTATAAGCTTTCTTACCAAGAAAAGTTGAAGGTACGCGATATTACCAACGACCTGCTAGATAAAGGAATTATTAGACGGTCTCAGTCGGAATACGCCAGTCCCATAATCCTTGTGAAGAAGCGTGATGGTTCCGACAGACTTTGCGTCGATTTTCGGGCCCTTAATAGAATCACCGTAAAAGACAGATACCCTCTTCCTCTGATCGACGACCATATCGACCGGCTGGGGAATTACAGGTACTTCTCCAGTCTCGATATGGCCACCGGATTTCATCAAATCCCTATCAAGAAAGAGTGTATTCATCTTACTGGCTTCGTCACCCCGGAGGAGCATTTTGAGTACTTGAAAATGCCGTATGGCCTTGCTAACTCTCCTATCGTATATCAGCGAATAATAAACGACACGCTGCGTAGTCATATCAATGCTGGCAACGTCCTAGTTTATGTAGACGACGTACTCTTACTAAGTAACGCGATATCTGAGGGCGTAGAGCTGCTGCGCAGTGTGCTGTTTACACTTACTCAGGCCGGCTTTTCGGTCAATTTAAAAAAATGCTCGTTTCTCACGACCGAGGTTGAGTATCTGGGCAGGGTGGTGAGTGCTGGTCAGGTGAGGCCGAGCCCAAGGAAGGTGGACGCCCTAACAAACACTTCTCCCCCCGAGAATGTTAAGCAGGTACGACAGTTTCTGGGACTGGCAGGGTACTTTAGGCGGTACATTAAAAATTATGCTGTCAAGACCGCATGTATCGCTCATTTGACCAAGAAAGGGGTTAAGTTTTGTTGGGGATCTGAACAAGAAAAGGCTCGTCAAGAAATAATTCACCACCTTACTAATGAACCGATACTTGCCATCTTCGACCCAAAATTACCTACTGAAATCCATACGGACGCTAGTAACATGGGTTATGGGGCTGTCCTACTTCAAACTCACCTTGATGGGAAAAAGCATGTCGTATCCTACTATAGTCAGTCTACAAAAGGTGCCGAGAGCAGATATCATTCCTACGAGCTGGAAACGCTTGCAGTGGTGAAAGCTTTGCAGCATTACCGGCACTATCTCGTTGGAATGAGGTTTGTTATCGTCACCGATTGTAATGCACTGAAGTCGACAGAGCGGAAGAAGGACTTGATTCCCAGGGTAGCTCGATGGTGGATTTATCTCCAGGATTTCGACTTCACCATCGAGTACCGCAAGGGAGTCTTGATTCCTCATGCTGACTATCTAAGTCGAAACCCACCGGTGAGCGTCAATCAGATCTCGAGACCTCGCAACTGGGCACAAATTGCTCAGTCAGCAGATAACGAGACTCTGGAGCTAATAGAAAAGCTGCAAAAAGGTGAACTCGATTCGTCACGCTACGTATTACAGAATGAGCTCCTCTATTACCGTTACGCACCTGTTGGTGGTGAACCCAGACTTTTATGCTATGTCCCGAAAGGACATCGTCTTAGCCTCCTTCGAGTGTTTCATGACGAGCATGAACACATTGGGGCAGATAAGACGATGGACCTTATTTTGAAACATTTTTGGTTTCCGGGATTACGCCAATTTGTTGTCAAATATGTAGCCCACTGTCTTATATGCATATCAAAAAAGCGCGTACCTCGAGGGCCCTTACAGAACATAACCTCATGGGAAAAGCCAGACACCCCATTCCACACCGTACACGTAGATGCTTTGGGTCCTCTCCCAGTCTCTGAAGGGTTCAAATTTGTCCTTGTCTTGGTTGACTCATTCACTAAGTTTTGCCTTCTATACCCTATTCCCCGACAAGACGCCACGGAGCTCAAACGCGTTGTAACACAAGCAGTTGCCCTATTTGGAGTACCTAAGATAATGATCACGGACAAAGGTCGTATGTTTGAGTCAAATGAATTCGTTACGTGGATAAACGACTTGGGGTGTGAGTTGCATCATATTACACCCGAGATGCACCACGCCAATGGCCAAGTCGAGCGATACATACGAACCGTGCTAAATATGATCAGGATCGAGGTCAACCATAAAGGCACTTCCTGGTCCGAGATTCTTTGGAAACTTCAGCTGGTCATTAACATTACAAAACAGAAAACTACTCAAGCTTCGGCACTTAACCTACTAATAGGCACCGAGGCAACGACTCCGATAATACGTGCTTTGATTAGAGATGTCGCAGCACAAGATTCAACGCCCAATCGCGAAGCTCTGCGGGAGCTGTCCAGGAGTCGAGCTCACCAACTCCTTAGGGAAAACCAGACCAACCAGGATGAAGCTGCTAACCGACACCGGCGTCCACCCCGAGAATTTAACTTACATGATCTGGTCTTCGTGATCAAGCACTCTCAAGCGACGGGCAAGTTGGACTCAGGAATGCGCGGCCCATACAAGGTTATTAAGATTTTGCCGAGTGGTCGCTACGAGCTAAAACTGCTCGCTGGTGGATATGGAAAGACCACACAGGCCGCAGCACAGTTCATGGTGCCCTGGCGGGGCGAATGGTGTCCAGAAACATGCGCTGCATTTTTTGAGCGTGAGTACTTGTTTCTAATCCTAATCAAAGGTTTATTGGTTATAGATCCGTGTCAGTACGAGATGCATAGTCGGCCTTCACGAGTCTGCACAAGATGCATAGTCGGTTGACTGCGTTCGTTTGTCCATGTCTGCACAGGATGCATAGTTGGACTGTCCGTGTCTGCACTAGTTGCATAGTCGGACTCCCCGTGTCTGCACAAGATGCACAGTCGGGATGGCATTGTTTGCCTGTTATCCGTGTCTGCACTATGTGCATAGTCGGATGATTTCAGCTGGATTACTACACCATGCCGTCCACTGCAGTATGTAGGGAGTGGTCACCAGCTATTATGAGAAGCTGGAAACCTACTTCGTGTAAACAGGAACATAAAGGCCTATTTTATCATTTTACCTTCTTAACTATGAGATGAATGTGAAAATTGAATAAAAATGGTTTTATTCTGTAAAGACGATGAATGAATAACTTGAAAGATAGAATTCGGAAGGAGGAATGAGAGTAAAACGCCGTCTTTGTTAAACGGACTAATTTTAATATCAACCGTATCTTACAGATGATGAGAATGATGGACTAGAAGAAGACACATCAAATCGAAACGCCGAAACTCAGCCCATTCCAGAATCTGAGACACCTCCACCGGTGTACGGGTCAGAGTCTGGAGCTTCTACATCTGGCACGGCAGCTGGACTTTCCATGCCCCTTCTGGATTAATCACATCAAGAAGATGCAGCCCCTAAGAGTTGAGGACAACTCTTACGTCAGGAGAGGCCGTATTAGCACTACCCCCACTGTCAAAACAGCCCTCGCTATAAATACGGCGGTATTCCGCTAGACAGGACTTTTTGCTCGTCAGCGGTCGGTCGGCACACATCTCTGTTAATTGATAGTTGCGATTGTAAGATTCCACGTGAGTCATTTTGTGTAATTATTCTGCAAATACGTTCGATTACTCTGTAAGTACGTTTTTTTTGAATTGCGAATGTTGGTTTGTTGGAAGTTTGGTGATTTCATTTTGTTTTGTTAATTAACTTTTTGTTGTGAAATAATAAAGGTTAGGTTTATTAAAGTTGTTCTTTTTTTTT
>DWJQ01002059.1:0-10110 GCA_018248915.1 Hesperia meskei straton | reverse complement strand
CTGGTCCCTAAATTGGGTCTTGTTCTAAGTCGGTCACAATTGCCATGGGCGGCAGCGAAAGGGTGGTGCTGCATGCTTGTTTGCTACCTTAATTCAATAAAAAAAAAATACTTCTCCCTCATACCTACTTTTGTATTGGCAACGCATTAGCGATGCGTTGGGGTGTGACGTTTACTTAATCGGCGCTATGGTGACAACATGATTATAAAGTTTGCAAATAATAATAAGGCTCGTCTGCTTTTAAAAAGTAACATATAATATATTAAAAAATATATATTTATTATATTCAGGCGACGAAGATCGGCTGCTAATTATAGGCGCAACAAACCGGCCCCAGGAGCTGGATGAAGCGGCCAGGCGGCGGCTGGTGAAGCGGCTCTACATCCCCCTGCCGGATATCGATGTGCGTTAAATTAATTCATAGCGTTGTTATTCGAATAAAAAGTTATCGAATTAGATACTCTTCTGTCGCTTTACTTCATACGATTTTTATTTTGTGTTGCTTTGTACATCTTGCTTATTATTAAGCTGCAAACATTTTGCTTCTCCAACATAATTAATTATAAAGTTTTGTGTACAGGCCCGCGCACAAATAATAACGAACCTCCTGCAGTCAGAGCAGAACGAACTGACTCCAGAACAGATAACCGAAATAGCTCGTCTAACTGACGGGTACTCCGGCGCTGATATGAAGTCCTTGTGCTCCGAGGCCGCTATGGGCCCCATCCGATCGGTGCCTCTGTCGCAAATAGTTAGCATCGAGAGAGATAAGGCAAGTTAATGATTTTAATAATTATCTCACTCAATTAGTGCCATTTTCATTATATCATTATGATATTTATTATCATTATTTACGAGATCAAACTCTTTAAATTAGAGTAAACTCGAAAAAATATGTTGTGAATATTGCCTTAGTTCAGAAAATAACATTCGAATAAAGGTCAATCGTGAAGGCGCAAAGGTGGAGTCAGCTTCCTGGTCTAGGATAAAGCGTATATTATGTCATTTAGTCCCGCAGAAATCCAGTATTTGCGGATCTGCATTTTGTTTATTTTAAAAATAACCGCACATTCCCGTTCTGTTCTGTGAGTGTTGCCATCATTTTCTCATTGAATTGTGTGGAATTGTTATCAATCAAATATAATTTGTGTCAGGTTCGTCCGGTGCGGCTGCAGGACTTCACGAAGGCGCTGCAGCGGGTACGGCCCAGCGTGTCGCAGGATGACCTCGGCCAGTACGTCAAGTGGAACAATACTTACGGACAAGGATTTTAATTAAATACCTAACGAACCAACATTTTGTATTTTACTTTAGTTAATTTAAAATAAAAACTATAAATTGCTCGTTAAAATCTAGCTTTGTTTTATTTTTGTCCCTGAGAATTACGGGTCGCCGGTCGTTTTATCTTTTTATATTCCAAATAAGCTAAAAAGATACTAAGGCAACTACTGTGAGGCCACAAATAAGGTGCGGCATAAAGATAAGACCACAAACAAGAAGAAATAAAATAGACTCTGTGCACAAATTAGCTTATTTTGTGTTCTGAGGTTCATACCTCGAGACATTACTTTGACAAATGACAATCATATGTTTTGACTTTGACATTCAATTCAAAAGGTAATGTTGATTTGGTAAGCTTCTGGATACTTGTTTTGTGATTTAAAGAATACAAAATAGTTAATGGAAGTAACCTGAATAACAAAATTTTCATAATGGAGCAAGATAATAGAGTAGTTGTTTTAGTAGACATGGACTGTTTTTACTGCCAAGTAGAAGAGAAGTTGAACCCAGAGTTGGCGGGAAAGCCAATCGCTGTCGTACAATACAACCCTTGGAAGGGAGGAGGGTATGTTTTGCATGTATTTTTATTAACAATCATACACGAGGTAAATATTCCAAGTTTTTTTTGTAAAATACAGGATAACTCCACTTTTTTATCTCATTGTTTACTTCCAAAATAATTTATGTATATGCTGTAAGAATTTGTTGCATCCCATTTTCTACAATTTTCAGTATAATTGCAGTAAACTATGTGGCCCGAGCTATGGGGGTCACCAGACACATGAGAGGCGACGAGGCAAAGGAGAAGTGTCCAGAAATTCAACTGCCTTCGGTTCCCTGCCAAAGAAGAAAAGCTGATATCACAAAGTTCGTTACTTATTTAAACTCCATAAGTGGTCAATTTTAACCTCACACATATTAAGCCTAATACTGTGTAATTTGTCCACAATCAACTATCAATAATCGGAGGAAGATAACTAGTGTAATTTTTGGTACTTGCTTTTTTCTCACTATTATTTAAAACTAGTGTTGTCTAACAGGTATAGAGATGCTGGTAAGGAGGTTGTTAAAGTCCTTCAGAAATACACATCACTTTTAGAGAGGGCATCTATAGATGAAGCCTACTTAGACATAACAGAACCTGTAAGTATACCCAAGGATTCAAATTGCAAATATGCATGTACATACATAATTATATGTAAATAAATGAATCATTAATTTGCTCTTCTTAAGAATTACTAATTTGGCTGTGTTACCTTACATATCTCAGTATCTGATATCAAACTATTGTATAACTTTATATAAAAAGATAAATTATTAAGGTTCTTTTCAGGTTATAGAAAGATTAAAAACTCTCAATGTGAACACAGTCACAAGTAATATGATGCCCAACACATTTGCACTGGGCTATGACAATTTGGATGAGTTTGTAACTGAAGTGGTGACCTGTGCCAGTGACTCCATAGAGTTTGACTATGACCATGCCAAGAGATTGCTAGTGGGAGCCATAATAGTAAGTGAAATGAGAGCTGCAGTATACACAGAAACAGGTAAGAAGCTAGTAGTATTTGTAATGAAATGAAAAAATAATGAAATAAGATTTTTAGTTTAGCTGTTGGCTTAACTACACTAATGGCCCACAACAAAGCACAGAAGTATTCCAGAATACCAGTCTTTTGTTTAATTTTTTGTACTAATTTTTTTTATTTTATTAAGTTATTTGAAGTACTTATATATTGTTTTTTTGTTTCTCCAGGGTACAGGTGTTCTGCAGGTATAGCTCATAATAAAATATTGGCTAAGCTAGTCTGTGGAATGAATAAGCCTAACAAACAGACCATTCTGCCCAAACATACTTTAAATATTCTTTATAAGTATGTAATTTATATACAGCTATATATTATTTAATTCCTGATAAAAATGTAAACTAATATGATTTTCTAGAACTCTACCACTTAAGAAGGTGAAACATCTTGGAGGAAAGTTTGGAGACAATGTTCGACAAATTTTGAGAATAAACACAATGGCCGAGCTCCAAAGATTTCCAGAGAAAGAACTGCAAAAGAAATTTGATGAAAAAAATGGGTTTGTATTTGTAATTAAAAAATTGACATAAATTAAGAATTGATTTTCCAAAACTTATCGATGTTTATTATTTTAGTACTTGGTTATACAACATGGCTCGTGGGGTCAACTTGGAACCAGTGCAAGCAAGACTAACTCCAAAAAGCATAGGTTGTTGCAAGCAGCTTAGAGGAAAATCAGCTCTCACTGATTTAGATAGCCTACGAAAATGGCTCAGAGACCTTGGAGATGAAATAGAAGACAGATTAGAAAAAGATGCATTGGAGAACAATAGAACTCCAAAACAAATGGTTGTAAGTTTCTCAACACAGTTTTCAAATGGACAAGACTCCAGTAGTTCCAGATCATATAATTTTACACCTGATGATGAACTTTGTGGAGAACTTTTCTCAAGCAAAGCACTAGAACTCTTAATAGAAAGTGCAGAAGGAGTAAAAATTCAAGGTGTGTATAGTGGAGTGTACATATTTAATGTAGTATAATTATGTAAAACCTATTTATTAAGTAGTTTCTATTTTCAGATGGTGAAGAAAACAGAAAATTAAAAGCACATATAACATTTCTTGGGATCAGCGTAGGGAAATTTGAAGATAACACAGAAAATAAAAAGGTCAAGAAAATTAAAGACTACTTTACTGCTGGCACTTCTTATCAAACGGTAGCAAAGGAAACTTCACTAGACCATAAATTACCCAACAATAACAAAAATAATGATGGGAAGAAGTACTCCTTGCGTAAATTCTTTCAAACATCCAATGAACCACATAAAGATAAAAATGATGTAAATGTTAATGATACTAATAGAACCCCAGTCTCAGACACAATCACAGAAAAACAAGAATCATTCGCCCCACAAGAAAATAAACAACGAGACAAACAAAAAATAAATGATGAAAAAGAGTTTCTTTTAAGAAAATTTTTCCAAATACCCACTGGACCACAAAAGGATGTAAGTGAAGTAAAATTGGAAGACACAAACAACAAAAAGTCCATAGAAACAACCTTGGATAAACAAGAATCATTTTTCGCTAAATTTCTAACTAAAACAGAAAGTAAAAATATTCTACAACCAACTGATATGAATGATGCAACAAAAAATAACATACTTGGAGCCAGATCCACGACACCTCTTTGCAATGTAGTGAAATGTGGTGATGATAGCAATGATACTGATTATTCGGGATCGACGATAAATATGGAAATAAATAAAAGCATCGCTTTATTTGAAGACGACGCCGAGGAAGTTGCTCGGGTAAGTAACATACGCCAACTTCTTGATAGTTCTAAAGTCATAGATACTGATGATAACTCCGATATTGCTAATGATAATGAAAAAGAAGAAATCCAACTTAAGTCCGAATTAACGAAAGATTCAACATTCGAAGCAAATAAATTGATCCCTGAAATCATACAAACAGTTGAATGTCCTGAATGTAAAAAAATTATACCAATCGAAAACATAGACACACATTCAGATTATCATCTTGCCCTTAAATTAAGAAATGAAGAAAGGGATTTATATAGAAAAGAAAGGGAAAAGACAAAAGATGTTGAAGAAAAGTCAAATAGATCTGAAATAATTATTCAAAAACAACCAAAGAAAAATCAATTAGAGATATCACCTTCTGAGAAGCTTCCTTCAATAACAAATTTTCTTGTTAAATTAGATGATAACACACCAACAGAAGTATGTGCAGAATGCGGTAAAAAGATTGCAGTGAACAAATTGACAGAGCATTTAGATTTCCACGAAGCTCAAAAATTAAGTAGGTTGCTTAACAATAGATCGAATCCAATCTGTTCTACAGCAAGCAGTACTAAAAGGAAAAGAAAATCTAATTCCCCAGTGAAAAAGCCTAAGTTTCCTTGCAGATCAATAGATTTGTTTTTTAAACAGTAGGTTGAAATGTAAAAATTGTATAGGACTCACATGTTGTAAATAAAAATGAATAAACTTTTATAAAATTTTATCATATAGCTGTTGTTGTCTACGCTGTTCCACACTACCAAATAAACATTTTTGGAGGCTTAGGTAAAATGAAAAACAGTGCTTTTTGACAAAACACAATATTGTAATAAACTGTAAATACATACATACATTGACATCACTTACAATACTATACGAAAAAGTTCATCTGGACATAAACAATTATAGTACAGCCCCGAGTAAAAATGTGTACAAAATGGGGCCTTATTGCTAGTTAGTAACCACATTATTTACATTGTTTATCAACAGCGCCGGAAGGTTCTTTGGCACGCTCTGCTAAGGCTGCAGGCCTAGTGGATTTTAGCTTCATGGGTGAGGTGAGGTGTCATTGGATTTGTCTCAATTCTGAGAGTGACACTGGGTACATCAAAACCGTGAATAACATACTAACAATACAACATAGGAAAAACATCGTGAAGATACGTCTGCACAACTCAAATAATGTTTATTCAAAGTACATTTTTACAAACACTTCAAAAGTCAAACTATACCATCGCACAAGTCCCTACGGTGAGTGGTCTTGGGAGAAGCAGCAAGAAACTCCCAAGGAGCATCTATTCCAACTCACAGTTACAGATTGCACTTACTACTAATTATGACTAAAATATGAAACACATGGCCAAGCTGTTTTGTCTTTAAAATAATTATCAATTTATGAGTATGATATTGACATGATTTTTTAATTCACAGCATGGCATTTCTGATAATTGTGATGAAACTTTAGTATACATATATTTTATACATCTACCCATGAATGAGCCACTGGTCTGAAGTCTGCCAACTCGTAACCCGTTGTGGGTTGTAATGATTATGATGATGAACACTCACTCACTCACCCATTCATAATTTTTGCAAAGTGTGGTAAGTAGTCCAGCCAACATTGTCCCACACACAAAGCCACCTTGCACAAACTACACACAATAGTCACACACACCCTTCTATTTTGGGCAGAGCGCGCCGAACACAACGCAATTGCTTGTGTTTCGCCTTCCGAGTTTCCGACGCAGTCTCCGTGTACTCTGGAAAGTGATTTCCGGGTTGGATACGCTGAAGAATTTGCGGTGTCCTCGGTGCTCTGCATGATCCCGAAAATACGCGCGGGTATCGGCTAAAAAGCCCATCGGCGACCCTTTGCCGAAACTCACGGTGTGAGTACACGTGATACATGGGGTTCTTGGTATTAAAAATGTAAGCGTTTAAAAGGCTGGTGTTGAATAGCCTTTCAAACACGTTCATATACCATTTCTGGTTTCTTTTACGCTCCACCAGAAATATGGATAACTTTTGATCTTTCAGATCAACTCCCCCCATGTGCCTATTGTACTCTTGTACCGCCGCCGTCGGCTTCTGGATCGCCTGTCCCGCGCGTGTCCCCGGAACCATCTCGTGTTTGTGGTATGTAGACATTACGGTGACTAATTTCACGTCCTTCCACGCAACCAATCGCAATGTCTAGATACCACAGTCCCTCTCATCACGTTTGGCCTTAAATCCTTGATGGCTTCTGGTACGAAATTACGCCGGCGGTTTAAAGTCCCCAATACATCCATACGCCGGGATTTGAGATATCTCGTCATGGACAATTGGTATGGAGAACGTGGCCAACATCCAGATACCCATCGACAAGGTCCAAAACGATCTTTGCACTATGGTCTTGGAAGCCATATATGGGATCTGGATACTGGTCAGTACTCTTCCCGGTGTACAGACGGTATTGGAGAAGGTAGCCCGTCTCTGCTGCGCAGAGTTCAAAGGATTTAATGCCAAATCGTGCCGCCTTTGTCCTGATGCACTGTTTCCAGTTTAGACGGCTCTGCCACAACAGCAAGGACTCGTCCAAACTTAGGTACTGCGAAAGAGTGTATAACGCCTTGAACCTTGCGTTGTAATGTGCAACTATTGGCTCCACTTTCTGGATCTTACGTTGGTCCCCTCTGGTCGCCAAATTTGCATTTGACGTAAAATGCTAAAATTTGGCGATCAGAAGGAACCTGTTCCGCGCCATGATCTCTCGGAACTCTGGCATGCCCATCTGCCCCGTGGTTCAGTAATCGCGAATATTAGAACGATTGCAGAAAGACATCTTGATAAGGACTGTAAAGTACCGATATAACTCTTCAACCGTGATGTCGGCCCAAGCCTCCAAGTAACTTGGAATCCCGGGTCTAGAGTAGAGAGCTCTGTGATGACTTCCCAGGCATACTGGTTTGTCTCTTGTATGTACAATCAGCTCTAAAAATTCGCGATCCCAGATCTGACAGAAAATTTCCGAGGGGTCATGAGACGGAAAAGATGGGCCCGGCTCGCGTCTTACACCTCCTTCTCACCTTCTCAAACGCGGAAAAATCTTCCGACCAGGAAAAAGGCGGATTCACGCATACATCCCCTTCACTAACGCGCTGTCTTGCATCTCTTTCATTACTACCACACCTTTCAGCACTTTCATACCTTTCATCCCTTTCTCTTATATTCTCGTCACTTTCACGCACCACATCCATATTTTCAATAATCTCTTCATTCATTCGTTCACATTCTACGTGCACATCCATCATTCTTTCACTCTCACTTCCATCATCATCATCATTACCTGCTTTACGTTCTGCTTCGTCCTCCACCACGACGTAGTCCCTCACTTCACGGGCTTGCTGCCTGAGGATTTGGAAGTCGACGATGTCGGGTGTATCGTCGTCATCGTCATCGTCGACCTCGCTCCCAGAGTCGTTCAATAAAACAAATGTTGCATCGTAATCGAGAGCGAGGCTACGACGAGACTTAGGCGGCCTTCCAACCCCGGAGCCCGTGGAGGACCGCTTGCGCCGATTTCGCGGCGACGCCATTTCCGGCGTGCCAGCTGGTCTCCATGGCTAAAAAGAATATTGAAGCAAATTAGGGTACAATAGGTGTACAGAGATATGAAACGCACAGTTTGATTTTTATGTGTAGGTACTTACACGAACGCGTCCGCTGTCCGTCACCTGGTACAGGGTCGCATCACCTCCTACCATTGCCGTGCCACCCGGTGTTACGGTGCATGGATAGCAAGGCAGGAGGTGACCCAGTGACCCGCTTGGTCCGGCTTGGCTTTCCATATTATCGGCCATTATTCTGCGATTAAAAAGAGTAAAAGTGTCTTCATGCACTCATTAAAATAACACGACACGATAAATCCTATGAGCCCAAACACGATAAGATAGGATGTGTAGTTTAGAAGTTCCGTTGCATCACCTCCTGACTCCATCATCAGACCCTGGACACCACGTAGGGAGAAAGTAATTGACAAGGCAAATCCTATGAGCCCAAACACGATAAGATAGGATGTGTAGTTTAGGAGTTCCGTCGCATCACCTCCTGACTCCATCATCAGACCCTGGACACCATGTAGGGAGAAAGTACTTGACACGGCAAATCCTATGAGCCCAAACACGATACGATAGGACGTGTAGTTTAGGAGTTCGGTCGCATCACCTCCTGACTCCATTATCAGACACTGGACACCAAACAAACAAAGAACACCCTATCTCAGTTATCAGTATTTTAGTACCCAGCGGCCATTTTGAACTCTACGCACACAGACAAGGACTATGCGCTTGTGTGAGTGTAATTTGATACCTTAGTTACCATACCAAAGTTTTCTACAAAAATGAAGAAAAGTACAGATTTTATCAAAAAACTACTGATGAAAATAGATTCTAGAAGATATTTGCTATAGGAATTGATATTTGTAATCGGATTAAAATAAGAATTACATCTTTATTATCTTATTGAATATTGGGATTATAAGAAATACACACGTAGGGGTTTTTTGTTTGTTCGATTTTTATCATTTCAATTACAAAAAATATTGTTGTTGTAAGTAATATTGATCTAAAACTATGTCTAGTAATGATATATAAGCATAACTTACCGATTAAATAGCGAAAAACCACTTAAATATTTATTTATAACTCCACCAAAAACTTCGTAAATCGTTACGGTAAACGCGGCGAAAGAAGTGTCAATATCTTTTATTTTTTCTACTATGGGGAGGTAGATTAAAATTCATAATGTCACTTAAGTCTATAGAGTATACGTTGGTAAAGTTTTACACGATAAAATGAACCATAAGTCTATGAAACAACGGTTTCTGTGACGTAGGTACTCTGGGCGTTATATAACGCCCGTGGGCTTTGGCGGTCATTTTCGCGCGGCGTTGCATAACGCCGGTGGGCCGTCAAGAGTTAAATGCGTCGTAACGCTTTGGCCGGCTTTTGTAGTCACGGTTTTTTGGGTTCCATAATATTTCTTTTAAATGATAGAGGTCTATTAGTTTTATAACTGTTGCATCGTCCCACTCCATATTGGTTAGTTGATAAAAAATAAAAGTGCCGACACTTCACAACAACAGAGAATGAATACCTAAGTGATACGTCACTACTCTATGAAAGCCGGCGGGCAACTGACTGAGTGAGCGGAGAGGGATGCCGTCGGCATCGGCATGCTGCCCCGCCGGCTTGCCCGCGCGGGCGCAAGCCGGCGGCATGATTGTACAAAATAAGGCCGGCGGGTTGGGCCGGCGATCCGTGCCGCCGGGTCAGCGGCTTTGGTGTGTAGACCGCTTTAGGATTCGTGGCCTTCTTCATCAAAACTTTTTTGTATAAAATCCAACTATTGATTCTCATATTCATTACTTTTTTATGAAAGAAAATAGTACATTACGATACGGTGCGTAAAGTTGCCCATTTTTGAACGGCGTGAAGTTAGCGCACGAGCGAAGCGAG
>DWJQ01002058.1:0-10111 GCA_018248915.1 Hesperia meskei straton | reverse complement strand
TCAATATAATATACATGCTTATATGCCATAATCACAGTATGACAAGGGTATTGTACAATGAATAATGACGTATCTCTTAAAAATATATTTTTTACATAGAGCGCCTATGAAAATTCAATGGGCAAAAAAAATATGTTATCATGTGAATTTAGCAAAACCGAATATATATAATATTTTTACTATATATACTCTAAAAACTGACATATATTGCTTTAGCGCCGGGCCTGGGTTTTTTTGTATGGGATTTGGCGGATCTCCTTTAGTTGTTTAATGTTTATTGGTTTTATAATTATATATTATTATTAGTCTAAAAAAGCGTAAAGTCAAAATTACTGAGGCTTATTTTAGGTCTTTATTTTAAGAGTTTATTTTAAGCCTCTTAATTAGAAATATATGTATAACTTTACATAGGTATTTATAATATTTATGTACAAAAATTTAAATATCCATTACAACATAAGTAGACCTAAAATATCATTTTGTGCTTGTACTTAATGAGTCAACCATATTTTTACACGATGTAATTGAAAAATTCATAAAGCAAAACTATTTTCTATTGCTTTATAAAAATTGCACTATTTGATCGGTGTAAAATATCATTATTAAACTATAAATATACTAAGCATGCGTAACTTCTTTACGTCTTTCAGCGTCGCTTCATACAGTACATTACATGTTCCCGTAAACATCTACGCTACAAAGTTGCATTAACTAGATTAAGTACGCAAGTAGCCTTTACATATTAATACGTTAATCTTCTCTGTAATTAGCAAGCGGTTTACTAGTTCATTATGCTAATGGTTCATTCACGCGAGAACTCCTGCGTTGATATTTCGTTCTTTTGCTCCTTTTAAGCCATTTTAATACGTTATAGAGCAATATTTTACGGGGTACATGCACATTTTGTAAATAATAATTATTTAAACATCGTGTATCTTGCCTGTCTTCATATAGATACATAGAGACGTACATAGGTACGTACCTCCTATTGTTATTGAAAATCTTTTTGTAGAATTTATGTGACACAATCTTAAAAGTACTGCGTTTTAAAGTTTTACTCATTAGCGATACTCATTAGGTACAAGGATCCAATATCGAAAGGAGTCGATATGTTTAATAATATAGTATTTATTGTACCCGAATTCTTGTAAGTAGCCATTTAAGGTAGTCAACAGAACTTCAACCTCTTATCATAAAAACATCAGATTAAATAAAAAGCCTTTAATTTTTTCCATTTGTGACCCAGTACTTAAACCCTAAGTAGGTACATAATAATACGACACTTGTTTGACTGTTGACGATAAAGATCATTTCTCGAGCACCTAAAATTGCAATACTTACCTACAAGGTCTTTTTAGGAAATGTGTACATTTCCTAGGAAATGTATGAATTAAATAATTTTTAAAACAATATTTTACACACTTCCTAAAGAGCTTAAGAATTGTATACATCTCCTAGGAAATGTACACAATTCTAAAAATCAAATCTTCAAATCTAGGAATTGTATACAATTCCTAGATTTCATACATTTCCGGTGACATATACATAATATGGATTAAGTAATTATGAGATAAAATATATAAAAAAATGCTGACAAATTTTTAAGTTTACACCTTATAACAGGTAGTATAGTATATACCTATCTATACCTACTGATGAAATAACACAAAAATAGCTATCAGAAAAACTTGTCAACTTAGTCTGGCGTATGTATGTTTCAAATTTTTTTTTGTTATGTGCTTATAAAACTCGAGTTATTTTATCTTGGTTCCCTTTTTGGTATATTTTACATAAGAAGACATAATTTTTCGCAATAATTAGTTATTTATATGCAAAAACTTACTCGTTTACCTTTCGGATACATAAGTCTCAGTATTAACTTCTGATATTGAACCTTTTAATATCAACAACGACATAAAATCTATATCGGAGTGCGGCGCGCAATATTGTTGCAACTTCGGATCACACAATGTCGTTCTTGTCTCCTAAATTATTGGATAAATGCCATTGTCGATACACTTATCCAGTCCACTGAGGCTAACACCGCCTTATGATTTTATTATTGCGTTAATTCCATTTGCATTTATTAGTTTTTACAAGCTTCAATGTATTAAGTTGATGTTTTAGGGATAACATCACAAGAAAATTAAATTGTTTAAAGGTAGGTATCTACTTTATTGGACTAGAGTCCAATGCTTTATAACATATTTTATTCTGTGAACAAAGATAAATCCTTATGTTTTTGCATCTTTTCTGTAGATTAGCAGTAAAATATTTCACTTAAAATATCCCATCTTCAATAGTATCTGTTTAATTATTAATGTATCTAATAAATAAGTACATATATGTATATATTATAATAGAATATCAGTACCTATAAAAACCGTTTATTTAATATTACCTTTAATCTTATTATTTAATTAAAAAGCGCCTTCTGTCTCGCCATGATTATGAATTATTGTATAATAAAATTCAATTAAGCATAAGTGCTTTGTTGTGTGTACAGTATTGGGCGGTCGTTGATGATTGGTTGTTCATAACGTTAAGTAGCAGGGATACTTAATAGCGTTGGATATCTTTTTAATTTATACAACTACGTATTACTTAGTATTGTTTATAAAAAATATTGTGAGATTTTGAACATCTATCAGATTGAAAATTTAATAATTAGGTCCAATCTTGATTATACCTAAATCACATCTGAAAACGCTGTAACTTCTTTAACAAAATAATATATTTAGTTCTATTTTTTCATTAGCCTTCAAAACTTAGTCCTGAGCATAGATCTCCACTAACTATCTCCAAAGCAACTATCTAATGATCCAGTGGATATTCGCTGTCTTCAATACATCAATACATCTATACCACATATAAGCCGCGCAGACATAAACATTGATATAAATGCTTCTATCTGTAGATCACGTACATAAATATGATATCTATGAACATCGTCCGGCCGCGAACGCACGCTGCGTCAATAATTCGATGCAAATTCTAGACCTGAGCTAGCTGCAGCGCGCATGAGCACTCCGTATATCCGATCGTAAAACTGTTACAGCCGTCCTCCCGCCCCCTCTACCCTCACACCCCCTCGACCGTCGTAGCCTTTGTTTTTGGAAATACCAGAGGGAACTACGGGACTAAGTCTTAATACCCCTTAATGTTCGTCTCTGCGGTATTTGAGACGCTCCCTCGTCTTGGAAGGGTTGAGAATTTTAAGGCGGTTTACGAATAAGTGTGTACTTAGTAGACACTAAAGCTGAGTTTTGGGTGGTGGTGAATATTCACAGAGATGAATTTCAAAACTTATAGGTATAATTTAATCTTTTTGAATAGGTATCACTTCGTTAATGAGGTACACACAAAAGAAATAGATCTATGATGAAAACAATAAAAATATTTAGATACATACATAAATAAAAATACATATGTACGAAAGTCCAAATAATAAAGTTGGTCTAGGTATATACAATACTTATTTGTCAAATCTTTGTAAGTTGCCTATCGGTACGTTACTTTTACGTTGGGTTTATTTAACTACTCATACTAAACTATAATAATACAAGAAATTGTTACAATTAGTGTGTACCTACATATATAAACATGTTCCTATACCTATGTATACCTACCTCTACCAATAATAAACATAAATAAAATAAATCCATAAATAAATTAATGTCGCAGAACATTATCTTATTAAACGTCCACATGTTTAGTAAAACTCACTAAGAGATGTAGGTACGTACATATATTCCGTTTGAATTTGAGCTGGAATACCTTATATTTGCATGGCACACAATTGCCAGCGTTCCGCTAATGCGATTAAGGTACATTTAAAGATTGACGGCGTTATCTTAAAATGACCTTAGTAAATTTTACTGACAAGCTAAATTGAACTGTGAGCACAGGTAATAATTTTGGTTTTGGCGGAGAGAGGCAATTCCATATGCTCGACGACTCAACTTTAGGGATGTATGTATACGTTGTCATATTGACAGTGAACCTTACGGTGGACTGAAAGCGAAGACGTAACAAAGCGAGGCGGTAACGTGTATACGTTATACCTAAATAAATAATATTATAAATAAGTAGGCTCACTAAACCCAAAGATTTTTTTTTAATTTGATGAAGCCGACAAAATACATATTAGTGAGAACCATCTGGACATAAGTGGTCATCCGATATGCGGATATTGATTTTTTGATTGAGATTGATTGAGTTGGCTGCGCATTTTTACTTAACATTTTTTTAACTAAATTGGGTGTAGTTAAGGAATCAATTTTCACCTATAAAAATTTAATTTGTCATTCATTTTCTATTAATTATTATTATTTTATAAATACCTAACTTCACTCCAAATATTGCTTCAATACGTGCATACATACATAAAAAATGATTATTTTTTTCTTATAGGTATTATCTATACCTATAATATTTTTAATTATATAACTCCGCATAATAGTTATAACCGCTACCATTCGATAGATATCGGAATACGTTAATCTCGCTCTGGCGTTGTTCTCGTAGCGCATTCGTAGCAGGTACTAGAAACAAATAGTGAACTACGTTTCTGAAAATTCCTGTGTGTAAATTACATACATACATATATTAAAAACGGCTATAGCAACGCTCGCAGATCCCTGTCATTGTTTCATCTTCGGGTACCTACCTGCCACGTCACGCGCGGCCCTCGGGCAAAGTAGATACGTGGCTCAGTCTAAACATGGAATTTATTCGTCCGAGAGTGTACAACGCTGGCCAACTTAAATATACATATGTTGCGTTGAATGTTGAATTAATTTTTCATTTCTTATCATTCTGGCCATTGAAGACAATTGTTTGTCCTGTATTATTTTAAATTACATAATCTACTTCTTTCAATACCTACTATATTTTGAATTGTGATATCGCGTAGGTACAGGTAAGTTTAGAGATTCAATGGCTTAAATTGATGCCTAAGTGAACTAGTTCATAGATTGTTAATTTAATTATTTAGGTATATAGTAAATAATAATATGATATAATTAATGATGGTATAGTTATATTCAGTACTTCTTTCCTATTCGTCAAATTAATAATCAATGTCAGGAAGGAAAATATACCTAGGTACGTAGAAATCAATTTCACCAAAGAATGTAGGTATTCACATAGGCTACCTAAATTGCGTGTTCATGTAATTCGTTATTATAGGTAACAAAATGCATTGTGATTATCGAATAACAATATTTTTTATAACTACATTTATTTGTATACATAAAAACTAAATAAGTTTTAATTACACGATTTTGCTATTTCTTACTCAATTCAAAGTAAATTAAGATAATTCTTCACAGAATTTATTTTAACATTAAATCAATGTTAAAAGTGCGTACAATTTTTTGATCCTACAGTATCGTACGAACCTACTGAAGGCAATTCATGTGAGCCGAATACAAACGATCTTGAAACAAGTTCTTTAGCTAAATTTGAACCGGCATCTGACAAACTAGGTATGTACCTATTGTATACCTGACTAAAGATAACCTCTGTATACAGGTAGGTATACTTACTATACCTATATTGATCTATGTTAGGTATAGTTACTTATATATATATTTAGTGGTAATAGTTTTATTGCACGGTTTTTTGCCATAATTAAACAGACCGACAAAAATGAATACTTAGTATCAGTAAAGTGGACCTGTTAGGTAATATAATAGGTGGCAACATATTTACAAAAGTGCACTATAAAATTCTGATTGTTTTTTACTATTGAAATATCAGTAAGAATTTAATGTAAAAACATGCTCCAAATAGTGAATAAGGTGTGAACAAAATTGTAAATATCTCATTCGTGAATGTATGAATTGTAACTAGGTATCTACTTTTATTTACACATTAAAAGTTATGACGCATTATAAGTTGTAGGTAGGTAAATACATAATTTGCGAGTAGGTATAATTCTCACAAGTACCTAGATTTTAATTAAAATATACGAGATTGTTACTGTGAAGTAGGTAATAAATAACAAGGTATTTTTATTTCCAAGCATTTATCACTTAATCAACTAATTATACTATTATTTATTTTTATAACCTAAGTAGGAAAGTAAAATGTGAAATATTATGTTTTTACTTAGTAGGCAGGCACAGCATTAATATATTATTATGCAGAGATATTTAGGTATCGCTTACATAATTAGCTATTGGGCGGTAATATAACTTAGAACCTTTTACTCAATAGTAATTGTATAGGTATAGTAGAGTTAAAACTATACACATAATATCACATAGTAGATAGCTCTACATTAATTTATTCAAACGCGGAAGACCGATATTAGATAAGAATGAATTGGACTTGGCTACCTAAACAGTATTTTATTTCTTTAATGCACCGATCAACCTACGCGCTGCATTCTTACCTTAGAAATAATTCCAATAGGAATGCGATAGAAAATACAACGACACATGCCGATGTTAGGTCAATGGCAACTCTTTTGTTGAATATTTAAAACATATACCGACCGTTGGTAAGATATTTTCTGTGCTTATTTGTAGGTACCTACCTACCTATGTAAAATTTATCAGCTTACGGATTTGTTTCTGCTAGGTACATGTTTTATATTCTAACAGAGTTAGTAAGGTATCAATGTCCCAAATAATCTCTCCTGACTCTCCTGAGTTCCTTCAGGCCTCTAATATTGAATCTACCTACATAACTTGAAACCTCCACTGAAAACCTTTTGGCAAATCTTAACACCTATCAGGTCCAATGGACCCAAACAATTCAAAGACTCACTCAAACATTAAACTATATCTATGTAAATCAATCTAACCGTTTAGGCAAAGATCAGTGAAACGTACAGAAGAATAAGGTATATGTTACGTTTGGACACAGGATTGGGAAAGAAGGAAAAATCTAAACAGCCAGCTAAGTGTGGCGTCAGCCATACGTCACGCCGCATCAATTAGGGTGTGCGGAACAGCCAATTGTTGATCATTAGTGACTAATCCGTCTCATATTCAATCAATACCCAAAACTTTACCCACACACCTCCCCCGCCTCGCCCCTCGTCGCGCGACATTTAATGACACCCGTGCACTACCGGCCGCGTGCCATAATGCTCCTTAACCTCACCACGTAAGGGCCACTGTTCCTCGAACACGCCCACCGCGTTATATAGCACCGAGGATCTATAAAAGTTACGTCTGTAATCTAACATAAAACTCGGGCCGTTTAGATGCGAACGCGGCCACGGACGACACATCTCGGCTCGCTCCGCACTTTTACCGAAATATGAAGGTGTTTTTTGTGTGAAACTATGTGTTTTTCGGTCGGAAAACGCACGTCGTCAGTGTCGCCGCGGAGGCGACGTGCGCCGCGTGCTCTCACGCGATGTGTTTTCTCGCGAGTTTGACGTTTCGACGCCGACTGAACTACGACAACAAACGTAAGTAGCACATTTAAATATTCGAACGAGGAACGAGTCTTAACGGGTAGGTAAACGCGTGTAGGACCTCATTAATATGGAAAACAAATTGAGTGATTCAAAGTGTAACAACAAATGCTACAAAAAGGGATCCGTTGCTTATCCATGATGCATTTGATAAATGTGTTTAAAGCTAAACCGTTGATTTATTAAACGATGAGGTAAAATAATCAACGTGCAAAACAAAGCTACCCTATTTTTGCAATTTTTCATAGGTACATTGTATTTTTTAAAGTAAACTTATTAAGCAATTACTGAATATAATATAAAGATACAGTAATATATAATGCATAAGTTGATTTGTACATCTATCTAAGTGAACCAAATTTGCAAATAAATAGTTGTCTCATTCAGCAATAGACTTTAAGTAAGTAGTTTCAAAATAGACTTCTCACGTTTATAATGTCTCTTGATTGGCGCCATTAGAACCGGTCTTAGCCTTATGGAGACCGATTTTTATCCATAAGTGGTAATTTTATGACAGAGAAGCTACCAAATAGGTATAGATAATAGAGCTTAATTTAGATAGGTATATAGGTACCTAAAGTGAATTATAACTCTATATACAATTTTTTTATTAGGTAGAGTTATCGTGCTATGTAGGTACATACCTAAATAAGTACCTAAATTAATTAATATGTTGAGTGTTAAGTAGCTCCTACTTTATCATATTATTATTGATGTCCTGTAGTTGTTGTATTCATCTATGACCCTTAAAAGCAAATCTCTATGGCCATAAGTAACATTAGGTAAGTAGTACCTATCTACCTATTATATTATTTTCTCACTTTAATTTTGCCGGTTTTTGTAGACAAAGAAGGTAATATATACCGTTTACAAAAAGTTAATAAATTATTCATAACTATTTTGCATAAAATAAACAAAGTTCTAAACCGGAAAGAAGTTATGTTATAATAACTAAGTATTGCGTGATTATGTATCTGGGAGCAGTCTAAATCAGTACAACTAACGCCATCTTTCTGACGCTATAAAAAGCGGGAACAGAGAATTTGGATGAAACTTTATTGCAACAAGTCTCATGGATTCTACTGTTCTCCTTTACTCTCTCACATGCGCATTTATCATATCTCTCACCTTGTCTAACCCGACGATGCTGAATATGGGGCTATTGCAACAGTACAAACTAAATAGAACCCTCTGCTTCAGGTAATAAGACTGCACATGCAATGCAAATGTTCCTATTTAGTTCGGACTATAAAAATACCTTGGCGTTGTAAGCTGCACCTCGGAGTATAGTTATCTCGCTCGCTCATAAGAAGTTATCTCTGTTTGATGCATGTTGTTTTATATATTGATATCTCGTTCTTATGGAGATAAATGGACGTCTCGTAGTAATGACATTTGGTATGAGATGTGACGGCAAAAGTACCACCATGATGAAATAGGCGGGGCCGGGGAAGTCGGGCTTGTTTATTTGAGTATGACCAGTATGTGGATTACTTTACTTCACATGATTTACCTATTTCTTATGAACTAAAATTTTGTAGAGCAATATTTTGGTGGTATAATTTTTGTAGTAAATTATAATAAATACGTAAATATAATTGTAATTAATTGCAAATGGTAGGTAGGCATACTTTAAAGTAGACATTTCTTATTAGTAGATAGTAGTAATTAGTTATCACTCCATCTTTGTAGGTGCCCATTTGTGGCGGTGTAAACTTCTGGACAACATAACCAATTAATAAAATATAATTAAAATTTAGGCAAAATGTAGGTGGGTAGATACCTACGTAGGTAAGTTAATTAAAATATGTAGGTAGATGTAAATATGTGTAAGTAGAAATTTTATTCTCCATATATGTAGGTCTTGGTTGTGGTACAACGATAAACCTAACCGCCTATCTATAGATAGAGTACTTGATATTAAAAAATCTACCTACTTACCTTTTCAAATCCTTACTTGCCTGCTTCTAACATTTTTGGAAGGTAAGTAAAAATAACTTTCTTAAATTCGCATCTTGTTAAGATCAATAGGTGTTTAAATTCACGCCTAGTGCCTTATTTCCTGACCTTTTTCATTAATAATTTTTATCAATGTTATTGTTTTTAAATCTTTTCTTAGAAATGTCACATTTATCTTACTAAGGTTTATACGTAGTAGCAATAGTTTATAAGAAGCTAGGTACGTAGACTAATGTAGAGTTGCAGAATAAGAATAAATAGTATTTGATTGCTGAAATCTGCTTGATAGACAGGACTTAAACTAAGTAGGTACCTACCGTTACTATAAGTATCCGGATATTTGCCTTGCTTTAACAAATTAAAAATCAATCAACTACCTTAAATACCTACCTTTATAAGTAGTTTATAAGTCAGTAAGAAAAATAATAATGTTCTTAATTAAGTAATATATCAATCAAATATTTTGTAGGTAGGCCACAAGATGATATTACTAAAACAGAAATACTAGCCCATCTTATACCTACTTTTGTTTGTAAAATATCTACTAGGTAGGATGGTAGTTAAGCTTTGGTTTCCTAGGAAAGCGGTGCCGTCATGTGGCGGCCGTAATACAGCGGTGAATGACGTCACTAGAACGTTTTCTATGTAAACGAAATGGCGCGGTTTCCTGGAGAGCGGTAACTGACACCGTAACGTCAAAAAGCGGTACCGCCATTT
>DWJQ01002057.1:0-10114 GCA_018248915.1 Hesperia meskei straton | reverse complement strand
TTTAATACATTCTAGGCAAAGTTTTTGTCAAGGCACAATGGACTACAGAATGCAAACTAGACATGTTTGTGGCAATCTCAAAAATCCCGAGATTAGCCAAGTACAGTCCCGGGATTTTCGGGGCTAGAAAACGGACGGGATCCCGGGATCCTGAGATTCGGGATCCCGGGATTGTATTCTCTAGATACGGATAACACTAATAAAATCACCCATACAAAAAATTGTAGTATACCAAATATTTTAGTTGTATCTTTAAAAGTCTCTTGTACGAGAGGTGTTGTATTTTCTACAGTATTATTAGTTGTATCTTTAAACGTATCAGTTTTATTTTCTACAGGAATTTTAGTTGTATCTTTAAACATAGTCTCTTGTACGAGAGGTGTTGTTATATTTTCTACAGAATTTTTTGTATGATTAACGCTTACTGGTTTGTTCTGACTAAAATACTCGTCAACCCAATAGTGTTCGGGTTTGAAATTAAGTTTGACAATTCGCAAAGTAGTAGTTATAGGCTCTACATCATCATTTATACTTATGGATGCTTCAATAACTAATAAATTGGATAAAAGGGCAATCAAAGATATTGAAATGAAATGCATGTTTTTTATGTTTATTTATTTTTACAAATGTAGGTAATTTTTATATAATTAACCTTATATCATTAACATTAAAAAACTTATACGTAATATGTAAATGATGCACAACCCAAGTATTAAAATTATATTTAAATATAAAAAATAATAAGAATATTTTTAATTACAAACATTATTCCCTTTTTTTACACTTTAACATGTGCGATACACAAGGTGATTTTCGAAAAAATTTAAGTTTACAAAAATTGCACGGCTCACCAGCACAATTTTGAGAATGCGACTCTATAATAGACGAATAAATTTTTTTTTCACATTTTTTACATTCCACTTTTCGAATGGCAGACGGTGCTCTTTTTGTAAATTTCTTTTTTTTTCTGGTTTCCCAAGTTTTTTAATAGTACCACTACTGTCAGAACCCGACTTGTCTGAATCCGAATCCGACTGAGAAGACGACTGAGAATCGTCGCTTGACGACAAAACCTCTGTCATTTTTTTATTTTTTCTTTTTTTTCACTACTTTTTTTTGTAGTTGTGGCGGTGGCGGCAACCGTAGACACAGTCTGTTCGACTAAGCTTATTAAATCAGAGTAATTTTCGGGAAAGTTTGGCTCACTTAGAGAATTAAAGATTTTGAGTCTCACTTCTTTAGATATTTCAAACGTTTGTTTACTCGATATTACTTTTGTAAACAATAAATATTTTTTAAGCCAGTTAATATCGTTGAAATGTAAAAGTGAGACGCAAAGACGATGTTGAGTTCTCAGGTGTTTTAACAATACTTTAATTTTAGGCGAAGTTAAACACAAAGGACACTCTAATTTTTCAATTTCATGCCTATAAGAACAGCCTCTTCTGTTACAAGTTCTTCTTTACAAACTGAACACGCGTAAATATTATTACGACTGTGAGTCTGTGTCATGTGATTATTGACATCTATAGTCGTTAAAAAACGCTTTTTACAGTACTTGCATTGAATTTTACATTCTGGTGTAAATTTTCGTGTATACATGTGTCGATTACCGTCTTTTTCGATCGCAGTCAAAGCGTCTGGATGAATATCACATTCCATTTGAAATAAAAAAATTTGATCAATGTCTATATCTAAAACGTGTTCAAATAAATTATCCCCAATATCAATCGACATTTAAAAAACATTTTTTTTTAATCACAACAATCTCTTCGAGCCTTTGAATATACACATCATAACTAATTTGTTTCTCTTCTAAAGCAGTTAATATAAAACCAATGTTATTTTTAATCGATCGTTTGCAATCTTTTAGTTTATTGAAAAAAAAAATTAATTAAAATGTAAATGCGAAAATTACCGCCAAGCATTCGAATAAATGAATTTTGATTTCGTGCCACAGTTAACGTACTGTATATGAAATAATTTTGATAAAATTCCAATTTAGATTCAAGTAATGCTTTATTCGCGAGATTTGGAATATTTTTTATTTTATCCGTTAAATTTGGTTGATTTACACGGCTCGACTGTATTGTACCGCTTTCAATAGTTTCTATATCCTCTCGCAAGGTATCAACGTGATTAAAAGACATTTTCTTACGCGATTTTTTAGAATTAGCTTCAACGGCTGTCAAAATTACTTGTTCAATCGTAGCTAAAAACAATAGATTATCTTCCGATAAATTGACTGGTTCTGTTGGTTTTTTATTTGGTTTAATTGAATTACGAGTATCTAACAATTTGTTCAACGTTTCTATAAGAGCGCCATTGTTTTTGGAACGAAGTTCCTTATCGCGCGTTGTGAAGGGGCTAGACGGAAAAAATTCTTACGAAAAGTTGTCACGACACTTTTTGTGAAAGAAAGAGACAGACAGAGAGATTCTCTGTCTTTTATTATGTTATTTTATTACAATTCCTTCACTAAAACTTCGTTCCATCCGGGTGTCCCTTGACACCTCTCAAGTTTTGTTTTACAAGTGCATTATTTTGTTGTTTAAATCTATTAGATTTTGACGGTCCAACGATAAATTGCTCTTGAATGGAAGTCGATAGTATGTCAGTTCCATCGTAGATTAAAATAGAGAAAAAATAAAAAAAAACACCAATTTTGAATAATGTTTTATTATATCATTATAATTTGAAGAAAACTGTAAGCGATACCAGGACAAATCTTGAGTTATAGTTATAGTCAAGTTATAGTGTTGTAAGTTTACGCATCAGGTTCGATTTCCTATAGGTTTATACCTGCCGGCGGCTAGTACCGTTCCGAGCCCATTCCAGCCAATAATCTGCAGTCACAATCTCGCCAATTGAATAATAAAAGCCTGTTACTGGCCCGTGCACTTCACTCACCAGATGATCATAGTGTTTACGAGATTCTTTCAACAGAATTGCACGTTTCAGATAGTAAGTCAACCAGAGCCAAACGTGGTTCATGCAGTAGTGATGCCAGTGATTATCTCGACAAGACTTGTCTTAATCCTTTTCATCCGGTTTGATGTAGTGCCGACAATAGCAGGAAGAGTACTCGCCGTGTGAACAGTCATCTATATTTATGAGTTTCATGAAATTGTAGAGCTTCGAGATATTCAGCGGGTGTTCCGGGAGGTATAATACCTCCGAACAGAGGTAGCAAGCTGGTAAGACCCCATTGCAGACATTCTTCTCTCATTATTTCGGGGTAGAAAAGGTACTCGATATTCAGCTGATTTCCATTATAGAATGTCGCCTCATAAGTCTTCACGTTGAATTGTTCCCATAAAATATATTTGCTTCATGGTGATGACTATGGGTTTTATTTATTTCTGTTGGCGTGAAAATGGTGTGAAATGCATTGATTCAAGGTTTGGTAATTTTCCGGCAATGTTTTATGAATTTTCGATAATATCCCACTAAAACTAAAAAAAGATTTGATTTGTTTTGCTATTTTGGGAATTGAATAATTTAATACACTTTGATTTTTCATTACTCGGTTATAGCTAGTAGTAGGAAGTGTATCCTTTTTTTCACTTCAGGAAATGCAGTTACGCATACCGTCCGCTCCGGAGGAAACGAACGGTTATCTGGGACTCTCACTGCCGTAAGAACGGCGGTGACCTATCCAACCTAACTTACTTGAGTTCAAATATATTTTTGGGAGCAATTTTGTTAAGTCAACATAATATAATAAAATAAATCTATGAATAGCTCAGGTTTGTTCTGACTCTGAATAAGTTGAATTTCGGGTTTGATAGGATTTCGGTCATACTTAATTTTTTACATAATTCAAAGGCATTAATTATTGCTGAAACGGTATCTTTCATTCCGGGCCAATAATGATTTCGTTTAAGACGGTGAAGCGTTTCGTTTATTCCCCTGTGACATGTTTTACCTTGATGTACCTTGGTGTATCTTTTTGTTCATCTTCTGATTCTACCACCGTGATTCGTTGCGTAAATTCAATTATCTTTAAGTGATCCATGTCAAAGGTTTGTGACATTACATTGAAAAAGGGTTTACGTAAATTTTTTGAGTTAGTATAAATAAAATTTTTCTTTAAGGTGTCTAAATAATCCAATAAGAATGATGTTATTTCAATAATACGGGCGCCAGTTGCCGCTCTCTTCCATTTTATCCCAGAGATGCCTAGCTCTCTGATGTCTACTCTCTGCTAAGCAGTGGCCATCATCTGGGCATAAGCACGAGAAGACAAAGGGACACGACGCCAAAGTCCAAAGAAGATGACCACACACCATCATCAGATGATAATAATTAAGTTCATTTCTGTTAGTAATAAATAACATGTTAAAGTAAAAACACTTATTTTCTGCTTCGTGATATTTTTGGTCGTGTTCTTGTGCTATTGCGTCTAACTCGTTAGTTGGTTCCCCCAAGTCTAAATCGTTTCCTGGCCCCAAATACTTGTATCCCGGCAACGTGTAACCTGTGTTCGGTTTCGACTCTTCGCTCATACTGGCGTGTGTGTGTGTTGTATGTGTCTTTTTTAAATAGGGGTGGGGGGTGAAATAATTATCCGTATACATAGTATCCGTTTATTATTCCCGTTTGTGTTAATATGTACGACTCAACCCTTAGGGGGTTGTATTCTCATCTGATAATGGACTTTTGCCATATCAGGCATCAGCATTACTTAGCTGGAACATAGAAGTTACGTTTGATATAATGATCAATCGCTGTAACTCGGGATCATTTGAAATTTGAAAGCATTTGAAAGCAAGAACATGGGCAATGTAACTCCTATCTTATCTTGACGCTAATTCACTAAAAAAAACTCTTTAAAAACAACATAGCTTGTTTGATCAGAGACTTCTTATTAGCAAATTTCGTATGCTTGTGGAGAATCACTTCTTTGTCCCGGAGCCGACATTGTTTCACGCCTTCTTACGCTTACGATTTCTTAGCGTTATAACGATAGCCCATCGATAAACACGTCCATTCACTGAGAGACTTATCGTAATAGAAATACAGTATCGCTTTTTGTTACAATTTGTGAACCACATTTGTTTGACCGTGGGTTACCATAATTATGAGTTGAGTATTAGTAAGTGGTGTACAGCGATGCAACCACTTGACGCGCGGAACAGCACGACACTAATTGAATGCGCCTGCACCAGAGCCGGAATCACTGACGTTTCGAGCTGAGTCTAGCAACACTTGTGTGTCCGTACAATCACTGATCGCGCTGAACATGTCTTTGGATGACGAACATCGTCTTGACGCCCGAAGATGGCAGTGAGTTCTGCCACTTGATTGGCGGTGAGCGTCTTCGAAGGTTGCCAACCTAAGAGGTTAACCGTGGGCAATGGCCCGTCGTCCTCCTCATCTTCTTCATTGACGGGCAAGTCGGCTCCTCCTTCGGAGTCCTCATCGGAGAGGCCCTCCTCCTCACGGGCTCGTCTGACCTCACGGTCAGGGTTCCGCTGAGGTACTAACGCCTCGGGCTGTGCTGCGGCTTGAACGTCGCGTGGTTGTATAGCCCGGGGAGCCCATGTGTCGCTAGTCTGGCCTTGACGTTGCGACGCTGCGAAGTCCTGGTTGACCCGCTCGAGGGCAACATACGGAGCTGGGAGTGTCTCATATAGCGTATGAGTCTGCGCAGTCGCCCGGCCGAAATGGCCCTCGGGGCCGGGAACGTTGGCAGTCAGGTAGTGTCTCACACCTGTGGCATCGGTGAAGTCACCCAACCCTTCTAAATACTCGCCTGCTCCTGCTGCGATTTTGGCGATCCCATATCCACGCACAAAGTCGACCAATCGGTCCAGAGCGTTGGTTGATGTACCGTGCTTCTGATGTGTGAGCGCGATCTTATACCAAAACAACACTATGTGATAATATGCGTGGGCGGATGCCGGGACGGACTTTGCGTACTGCTTGTCTACGTCCGATATCGCTTTATACTCTTGTTCAACTAATTCGATATAGCCTGCTGCGTCGGCTGTGAAATCCTTGGCTGCAACTTCGGCCGTCAACCCAGTTTCGCCATCTATGGCAAATGAGTCTTTCCATAGTGGGTCATTAGTAAGCGGTGTCTCCTTCGTTGATAGATGTGTTGGTGTAGGTAACTTTGTCTTATCGATTTTCGGAGGTGCTCGCTTGAAAGGTCGCGGGCGACGCGACGGCTTGGGGTTGGGGCCTGGGGCAGCAGGGGCTGCTTGCGCTTGCGGCGGATTCGACTGTTGTTGCGAGTCTGCCATTACGGCTGACACCTTTAAGCATGGAACTTAAAAGGGGGGGGGGTGATGTTAATGCAAAGAGCGTATGGTGGGGCAGCTCAGAAGACGATGACAGAGGCGATCAAATCCTGGTATTCTTGTCGTCCATGGGACTGCATATTTTGAATGAAGGAAGAGTTCCTACCTTCGAGGTGTACCGTGGTGGAAGATCTTACACCAGTATAGTCGACGTGACATTGACAACGGACGCGCTGCTAAACAAATTGAATGGGTGGAAGGTTAATCCTGGCATGACCCACTTGTCAGACCACAACCCGATCACCTTTCATCTGGACACAACTGGGCACGGAGGTTTACGACCATCGTCTGCCACCCGCAAGTACAACACGAGAAAAGTGGATTGGTCGTCCTTCAGAAAAGCACTCCGTGAAAGATTGCAACTTCTGGGAAAGTCTGCTGAGGACGTAGTAGCACTTAATCATAAAGAGCTTGATAAATTTGTTGGAGATCTCATGAAATGCGTGCAGGATGTCGCCGATGATACATTCCCTCGAAACAAGCCAAGACCCTTGCGTACAAACCCTTGGTGGACAAGTACTCTTACAGAGATAAAACATGAAATGGTGAGGCGTAGGAGGCGCATCAAAGGAGCCAATCCATTCCGAAAAGAGCTGGTTATCCAAGAATACTTAGAAGCTCTCGAATCTTATAAAACCGCCATGAATGAGGCTCGGACCCAAGGCTGGATAGATTACTGCTCTAACATGAATCAAAAAAACGCATGGGATAAGGCATGGAAGATTGTGAGACGAGGCAATAGAGCAAACCACCCAGACGTAGCTCTGAAATCCTCAAGGGGCGATACTTTAACGCCGACTGACTCCGCGCGCTTGCTAGCAGACACACTCTTCCCAGTCGACCCCCACGCGGAAGATACCCCAGAGCAGGCAGAGTTACGCAGAGTTACATCGATGCGCCCGCCCACTCTGTGCCTATCTCCACCCGGACCACCAATAAAAGAGAGTGAGCTAATGGATGTACTATCTACAATGGACGCCAAAAAAGCACCAGGCGCAGACGGCCTCACCGTGGATATCTGTAGAGCAGCTATACAAACCGACTGTCAGTTGTTCCTGGTTGTCTTTAACAGGTGCCTAGAGATAGGACTCTTTCCTACAATCTGGAAGTCTGCCCGAGTCTGTGTAATACGTAAACCTAAAAAGGAGGATTACACAAATCCGAAAGCGTATAGGCCAATAGGTCTACTTCCGGTTATGGGGAAGGTGTTTGAAAAAATTTTCACAAACCGACTCTTGTGGCATCTGGAAACTAAGGGACATCTCAGTAGCAAACAATACGGTTTTATGCCACAGCGCGGTACAGAAGATGCCCTCTGTGAACTAGTTGAAACAATAAAGCACGAGAGAGACACAAACAAAAAAATCGTTTCTCTAGTGTCACTAGATATCGAAGGTGCTTTCGACCACGCATGGTGGCCAGCAATAAAAAACCAACTGCTAGCAAAAAACTGTCCTGCAGATATCTACGGAGTGGTGGACAGCTATCTTGACAACAGAAAAATTACAATAAGTTACGCTGGCGTCACAGTCACAAAGCCCACGACACGTGGATGTATACAGGGCAGCATAAGTGGACCTTTGATGTGGAACGTAGTCCTGGACTCGCTTTTCGACGTTCTGGAGGGATTTCCGGTACATGTCCAGGCTTTCGCAGACGATGTGGTCTTAGTGGCTTCTGCTGACACTGTCGCGGAACTGGAATCAATGATCTGCCCTGTTCTCGACCTTATATCCGAATGGGGTAAGGGGCAAAAACTTAAGTTCTCTCCCCAAAAAACTGCACATATGGTTTTAACTAGGAAGAGAAATACTCTTGCGCCGCAAATAGCAATGGCAGGAATCCCCATTCCAGCAGTCGATTCGGTCAAAATCTTGGGGCTGGTTATTGATAAGAACTTGACGTTCCGGGATCACATCCAATCTGCCTGTTTTAAAGCCACCAACATATACAAGGGCCTCGCAAAAGCGGCCAAAGCCTCCTGGGGCCTTAACCCAGACATCATAAGACACTTGTATATAGGGGCTGTGGAACCAATCCTCTTGTACGCCGCAAGTGCTTGGGCAGATAGCACTTCTAGGAGCTACATAGTTAAGCAACTTAGATCAACGCAGCGCTTATTTGCGATCAAGATCGCGAGAGCCTATCGCACTGTCTCATTTGACTCAGCGGTAACTATAGCGCGACTGTTGCCAATCGAGATGCGGGCTCGTGAGGTGGCTGAGCTCTACGCCGTGAAACATGGAAAGCCACTGCCGGAGGCTGGGTATCGTATGATTGAAATGAGAACACCATTTTCTCGACTGCCACACCCCGGACTCCGGCTAGAGGTGCGATACACTCCGCTTGATCACCTGGAAAGTGATGAGCCAGGGGAGCGACCATCCGCCCCCATCAGCATTTATACTGACGGCAGTAAAATCGATGGCAAAGTAGGCTGTGCTGTTACCTGCTGGAGAGACGGGCACGAAATGCTGAGTAAAAAATACCGTCTAGAAGCATACTGTTCCGTATACCAATCGGAGTTGCTCGCATTAAGACAAGCGATACGGCTAACTATGGAGCGTCCATGCTTCAGGGAGTGCGATATCCTGAGTGACTCACGTTCTTCGCTGGAGGCACTAACCGACTTGCGGTCCACTCATCCTCTGGTGAATGACATCAAGAAAGAACTAACGCGTGCGGCCGAACAGGGCAAGGTTATAAAGCTTTGGTGGGTGCGTGCTCACGTGGGCACCGCTGGGAATGAGCGTGCCGATGAACTTGCTAAGCAAGCAGCTCTTCATAAGAGGACGGTTGCAGACTACGACAGATTCCCGGAGTCGTTTGCTAGACAAGTGATACGCCAACGCACCCTTGACGCTTGGGAGGCCGAATACAAAGGATCTAGCAAAGGAAAAATTACAAAATTATTCTTCCCGGACATCACCAAGGCGTATGGAATTATTGGTAAAATTGGCATATCTTACTGGAGAACACAAGTGTGGACAGGTCACGGTGGGCTAGCCCAATACCTCCACCGTTTCAAGCTGCGTGACGATCCCAGATGCCTATGCTCCCCAGATGTCGAACAGACAGTGGAGCACATTCTCAATGAATGTCCTCGTTTCATTGTTAGAAGGAAGAAGCTTGAAGATGATTTAGACGTGGATATTGCTACCTCGAACTGGAGCTCCCTTCTGGCCGGGGACCGCTCAGGGCCTAAATTCGCAAACTACTGTGTTAGCGTGATGCGTGCAGTAGCACTATCGAATAAATAAATTACAAAAAAAAGAAGGAAAATAACACACAAAACACACACACACACACATACACGTACACACATACACATATACATACATAGAAACTTAAATAGAAATAACAAGATAGATAGTAGAACATTAAGTAAGTGCTAAATACGAATTAATCATGAATGTAAAGTAAATAATAGATTTAGATAAATACAAGGTAAATAAATATAATAGGTATTACAGTATAATAGAGGTATTAGAAATAATAGGTACTATATAATAGGCATTAGATATAATAGGTATTATAGTATAATAGGTGTAATAGTAAAATAGGTATTAGAAATGTATTTCATCTTTATTAAATTAGGAATATTATAAATTACGGATTAACACGGCCCTTGAAAAATGAATATCAAGGGGTTATAGTTGTAACAATAAATTAAAAAAAAAAAAAAAAAACTACTAAAACGAGATGAAATGATGATAAATGGTCACCGTCGAGTATGCATTGTAAGCCTAGAGAAAAGGACGAATAATAGAGAAAATACTGTCCCTCAAGCAAGAGGGTGATAGTTG
>DWJQ01002056.1:0-10116 GCA_018248915.1 Hesperia meskei straton | reverse complement strand
ATGCCACCCGCGACACAGGTACCTGGTAACCTACTGCGGGGGTATGAGTGTGTTAGCGTTTATTATTATTATTGTTTATTATAATAAATCACTTAGTAACCAAATGAGTTTTTCAAGTGACTTTTTCCTAACAACAAAACATTTTTCTACTTTACATTACAAACTCACAATACGTCATAAGTACTTACCATGATTAATTATAGTGATCTAGGTACATTTCCTACGTATTCGGATAATAATAGGTACCTAGTGTTTAAATATTACCTACTGGTATATGCACTAACAGACAATAAAGTGTCACCTAGAATTTTAGTTAGTTAAAGTCAAATCTTACATACCATATAGCGTGCTCTTATGTCAATAGACTAGGTATTTGAATATTTTTATTTTATGTAGGTATTTTACTTATTTAATTTATTTCACACTGTATATGTATGTTCGCCGCGCTTCTCCCGGCGTCTGCCATTCCGGTGTGAATCGGCCCTAAATCTCCCCACAAAGCTTTACCCGTATAGACTTTTTTCAGTTTATCACTCTTTGTATCCCTTTAAGGGGACGGAAGAATTATCAAAGATTCTCTCTTACCTCTTACTGCTTCCCTATACCACCAAAGGAACCTGTAGGTATGCGAAATCTTCTTCGTGTGTTCAATAGTAACTTATTTAAATAACTTACTTATATAGTAAATATGTGTCTAAGCTGTGACAATTCGTGCAATGTACAAAGGTTCGCGCGCATGTGAGTGAGCGGAGCGGCCTAACGCTCATGTACACTCTTCTTCGGTATAGCTTCCACATTCAGTAAAAATGTACACAACTATATAATGTGTAAATATTAATAACGATAGTTTACCTCATCGTCACGCGATCGTTTTTACGTCACGTTCGCGGCGCATTTTTCACACGATTTTCATTTTCCCACACCTAAAGTGTAACAAAAGAAGATTAAAAGTGAAGCGAGGAATCCTTCGCGGGCTCACGTAAGTCGTTTAGAGGTTACTAGGCTTGCTCGAGACCGGTTTGTCACATGGTCCATTCCACGTGCGGCCTCCAGAATATGTCTAAGTATATCTACCAAATACCGTACACCATATGATTGTGCTCTTACGAAGTATATTAAAACGTCGGCTTATATTTTGTTGCAGTCGAATGATACTTAGTCTATAGGTAAAATGTACCTAGCTGATTGATGATTAAAGTTTCACAGGAGATAGTTAAAAATGTATGAAGAGTCTTTTAGAGCTAACAGAAGCCAGAACTACTTTTTGACTTTTTGTCTAGCTTCCTCATGTTTGTCCGTACATTACCTACGTAAAGACTTGTGAATGTCTCTTCTTACAATATTAGAGTAACAGTGATTATTCACATTTGCCGAGTACCTACCGATGTATTTGCAGACTTTATTATCATTTTCCCATTGGCAATTGTTTGACGAATCCAGAATTTAATAATTTTACTTCATTAAAAATATTCTTGTGAATCCTCCTACATTTTAATAACTAAGTATGTGAAAATGATTTCATTGCCAGTATAATAATATAGACGCCGTGTGAATAGTATTTATGCAAATAATATCTAGGTTTTATAATTTTTATTTATTCAACTTTTAAAAGAAGTATATTTGTATATATATTTGTATATTCTGTGTTATAATATAATGGTTAATGAAATCAAGGCAGCTCTAAGACACCGTTCTTCGCGTTACTAATGGGGAGTCTATTGCTTGCAAATAACGACTACCAACTCTGAAATAATTGAAATATTTTTACTAAGCATTTAAAAAAAATATTTTTACTTATACCTATATTATATTCCATCGGATTAGTAGTTTTTATTCTACATAAAGAACCTTTGTCATAGATTGTAACCCTAGGCACCTAGACAAGCTTCAATAAGGTACCTACGTACCTATTTTTCTCAAGTCTTAACAAGGTGATATTTTAATTAAATACATGCATAAATTGCACCATATTTCAACAATAACCAAAAAGCGTGAACCATGTGTTACAAAAATTCGTAAGATGCAAACTGACTAGTCAAATATGATATAACTACTCGGAGATACATCTGCTAAATGAAGATGGGCGAGTATATTTTGATCAAAGTCAAAAGTTTAAAAACAAGTGCCGTGGTAAGTCGGCACGCACGGGGGAGGCAACCACCCCAAAACTTAGGGCATTATTCAACCGAACGCGACTCTTGAGTAATTTTGAAATATTACAATTCTCGAGCTACTGCACGGAGCGCTTCGACGGACCAACGCTCTTATATACCTATAATTATGATTATAATAACTAACTTATGCCCGAGACTTTGTCTTCATAGACTTTTATTTAAGAAGTATTAATTAAAGCAAACAATTATTTAAAATAAAAAACAACAAAATATTAAAGCACACATTTTACCTCTTAAGTTAGGTATAGATACCTATTATTGCCGCAGCGAAACAAATCAGGGTAAATTTTAGAAAGCCACTGTTCAGCCATGTATTTTCTGGATCAGAGGTTCAATAGGCAGGTCAATCTGAAAACATAAGACGCACAAAAAATATTTTTATAACTACTGAAAAAATGGTTTTACTGTTCAGAGTCAGAGAAATTTTTGAATTGTTTAGGAGGTAAGTTTTTAAGTTCTTCGCAATAAAGAGTGTTCTACTCTTCCATTTGCTTAAGAAATATTAATTGTATTCACAGTGTTAAAATTGCAGAACCATATCTCTCCTTTGCTATCAGAATCTATAAGGCGAACCTGCATGTTATACTTATTAATAATTTACTTAAATATTCATAAGCAGCTAACAATTATGAGAATGAATGCTATGTAGTTGTAAACTTACTGTTAGAAATAAATAACAGTACAATGACAAGAGTTCTAAGTAGCGCATTTTGCTAGGTAAAAACCTAGAAAATAAAACGAATTAAGACATAATTAAATATTCTGATGTGGAAATAACTGTCTTAGTCTTAAATTAAGAAAACAAGGTTAACAAATGTGAAGTTGAAATTCTTGAATTTAATTCAAATTTAAATCATTTATTCCGACTTAGAAAGTGATAGCTCATTTAACCAAAGTAAAAAATTACCACGTTTACTATAAGTGTTTAGACATGCAAGATTTCTGGTATTTTTATAATGTGCGCGTTAATAAATTTTGAGTATAAGTATTACATTTTAATTCTAACGAAGACCTCCTAGAGTAAGCAACCTGTTTAATATTGCTTGTCTATGTTGGCATTAACAAAATACTGAGCTATTAACGGATCACACAGAAAAAGCAGTCTTTTTGTTTCAAGAATTATGTCGATGAAAAAGAAAGAACTATGAGAAATATTAATGTGAAAGCAATAAACAAAACAGCGAATGTAAATGAGAACAGAAGCAGTTGTACGAAGACAATAAGACAAAGATAGACAAGTGGGAACATATGTTTGGTTTAGAATAACAGTAACAAATTCCTAAGATCAAACCCATACCAATGAAGAAACAAAAAATTGCGCAAATCTACTTGTTATGCAAACTAACAATAACTGAATGACCGTAACAACTGGACCGTTATGTTTACAAAATTCCTTTTAAGTCCGTTAAGACGTAAAAAGTTAAACTGTAGGACAATAGAAATCCATAAACAATAACCGTTGCGCAAATTGACAAAGGAATCGAAGAGAAAGACGGTATTATAGCAATTCACCTGCATTGCAAGCAGGTAAGTAATTATTATGCTAATGCTCTTCACAAAGACTTAAATGACACTATGTTTTGAGGAACTGCGGCCAAAAGGCAAGCGTACTTTATAACACCTTGTGGTTATTTATTGTTCTATTTTGTGATGTTCATAACAAAAGTTCGTTTCCGTGTTCTTTATCGATACTCGTTATCGTTTGACATGGAAATTTATGGCTCTAAGGCAATGAAAAAAAGATAAAAATACACGTTAATTTGGCAAATCCTTGACGAATTTTCTAAGCCAATATATTCCAAAATTGAAACTCCTTATGATGTAGTTAGAGTTCTAAAGTGTGTTTGATTATAATACATACATAAATAGATTAAAGAAACTTGTCTCTTTTTTTAATACCTATTTTTTATTAACATACATAATTGAATATTTTTTTACTCTAATGTTTTTTTCAATGTCTTGGTTGTATATGACTTACCGTCCTTTCAATTTGTATTTAAGTTTAATGAAACTAAAATGAGACTCTCCCAATGTACTTAACTATGCGAATATGTCCCATCTCTCATGATTTAACTATATTAAATTATAATCAATCCAAAAACTTTTAATATAAATCAAAATTTGCCACTATTTTACAACTTTAAAGATGTTTTAATCGAATAATTAACAGTATTTGTACTCAAAACGATATATGGAACAGATGTGGTGAGGTTTATGACGGCTAATAGAGTTTATGGGTTTTTTATTGACATTAATGTTACTTGGACTCCACCGTTTACGAGCGCCTCATTCATTATCGAACTATGAGGTCATAACATCTTTAAATCATAGACGAAAATGTGGACGAACTCAACTTACTGTTTTGAATACTCTTCACATGCTCGAATTTACGACCACTAAACACTTACTGTAAGTTTTACGACGCTCAGTGATTTTTATGACTGAGCGTACCTGTTTCTTTTTTCAATTGAACAATTGTAACATCACCCTGGACTGTTAAAAAGTAGTTAAATTGTAGATACCTTCATTTAGAATTTCTCACACTTGGGAAAAGTAATATAAACGGCAAAAGGTACCGTTACACCTATTTTATTATAAGTTATCTCATTTGTTTTATTTTTCTGCAAATAATAAACAGTCTTTTCTGAATAAAATTTTTAATAAAATATAATTATCCTCTTGATATAAAACAATAGTTTCATTTATAATTAAACAACTACTATAACAAATGCAAAAATTTCTTTATAAGCAATTATAAAAATCCATGTTATCATAGAAGTGGATTAAACATAGGTTTATAATAAAAATAAGACAATGATGTTGTAACAAGCAATGAACCAGGACGAATACAAACGACGTTCGCTCCCACACGGGACAATTTATTGCCTATACGATAATTATGCGGATTTAAACCTGAAGTGCGGTGCTTTACGGCCCGCTTTACGGTTCTTTACGGTTTCTAAGCATTGAGCCATTTTGCGTTTTGTTACCGGACCGTTGGGACTTATTCAGCGCGGTCGGATAATCGTAGCAAAACAATCGGCGCTTATTGCATCGCGGAGGGACACTCGCTCGCCAGGTTTGAAGTGACTGCAATTTGTCTTAAGCGACGTATTTCAAGTAGATATGATCGTGTGTACGACCGATGCTTGCATAAATTTATCACAAACAGATGTTGATTTTTTGTCTCCTTCGCCCGGGAGGTGCCGTTCACCTGTTACTCTGCAATGTTTGACGCTTCCATGCGATTTTTTGCTGAAATTAAAAATTCGATAGCACATGATCGATTGCACGTGATCGGAATCAAATCGAGCGCAACTGGCCTCCAGTTCTACGGTTCAACAAGCTGTATTGCTTTTTAAAATTTTTATCATGTTATCAGCTTGCAATATTATCGTTTTCATGTGTTATAAGATGCTCATTGCTACGGTAGTTGACAGCAAATTTGGAAATAATTAGTAGTTGTTCTACCAAAAAATTACAAGAACGTGGAATACGTTTTACAAATGCGCAGTCGATCGTAATTGATACCTACCTAATATTTTTGACAAAGTTTACCGCTCTAAATGATAGTGGAATGGAAGACAAGCCCACGTATAATACCGCCACGATAAATAAACATGAATTTTAATCAAATTCGCTATAGGCAGATGCGCGGACCGGTGACTTATACGGCAATAACGAGTGGCCGGTAGCATTGGCACTTCTGCCTTCGATGCAAGAACATAAGTATCGCTGGAATCACTCATTAACTTATTAAGATGATAATTTATGACCGCGAAGAAGACAATTTCATGCTCGCTATAGACCTTCTTGAATTTACTACTGCGCTTTTTACAGGAGACCGATATAGGGCAACGAATCGTATGAAGAAATAAAAAGTAAGAGGCCGCGTTTTGATCAAGCAAAAACAGTTATTGTCTATTAACATTATTCTTACATCAAAGGCGTGCGGTGAATGGAAAATAGTGCTTCGAAAACTACCGCTTACCCATAATATATTTTTTTCTGTTACCGTAATACCTACACTGTAGCAAGCTTAGAAGTAGGTAAGTAGCTACCATGGTGACAAAAATAAAGATAGATTAGCTATGTATGAATCTGAATATTGCAAAATTATTTCAACATAAACCAGTGAAAATATGGTTGTAATGTTAGTAATAATTTTATTTACAGGAACTCATGATAACAATGTATTTTGCACGCCGACTATTATTAACATATATTATTACTATTTATTTGGAACACAAGCATTGCTACTTAGGGTTAAAAATCGTAATAGGTATACGTTAATATGTTACATAAGTATACTAATTAATCTATTAGAATTACAGTTATTAGGTACGAGATAAATCAAATTAAGTCCAATCTTTTGTATCACGGAATGTCTACTCGACCTACTATAGCAGGTTAGTTCTAGCTCAGCGGTGCGTATATCTTAACGTAAATCAGAGGAAATATAACGGTCTCATCAAATGCTACTGTTATACTATATGCGAATACGTACCTATAACACTATTTTTTGATATTCTGACGTTGAATTGTATGGTGTGTAACTCTTACTTTAATTACATATATTATATCTTTTTACTGTTAATCGTTTCATAATAATAAAATAATTTGTAACGAGGTAATAATTAATAAAAGTAGAGTAATTTTACAAACTTTTTTGTTTAATAAATGAAAAGTTTGTTTCGAGCGAAGGTTGTGTGCATAATAATAACTGTAGGTAGTATGTACCTACCTATTGTGATAAATTTTCTTATCTCAATAGTAGTTAATCCAGTAGTTAATCCGGCGCAATCCCAAAATTCTATGTATCTGACACTTTTGACAGCAGTCGCATCGTAGACGGGTCTCCTGTCAGTGAAAAGTGTCAGATACATAAAAATTTCGGATTGTGTTTCAGTCGTGTAGCTCATTAATAGCGATGTGTGAGAAGTGCCTTAGTTGTTTGACAGATTGTTTCACCAATCGTCAAATCTTGACGGAGATCCACAACCGTCACCAAGTCTATAAACTTTAATCCACTAAAGTTCCATATCTTTCGAGCATTAAAAATAAAAGTAGATATATCCTGTTCCCCGTAAATGGATTGAATTCAAATTTCGAATAAACCTCATTACAGTATAAAGCTGTAACAATTCACAATCTACCTAATGTATCCACGAATCCAGTCGGAACGCAACACACTAGCAATTTGTCTGAGTGCATGGCCTGCAACAGTCCTGATTTCATTAGCATAGTATCCGCTGGGACAAGAATGTGCCAGCGGAATAAATCAATCAGTGTATGAACCATTGTCATATCTACTGTTTTGTGACATATCCAGTCAAGGGATTAAATTTGCGTATAGTTCCACGTACTTTTTAAAACTCCGATGCAAAAAGAGGAGTTGTAAGTTTGATCTGTTTGTCTGTGTGTCTATCTGTGGCACCTTCTGAATGACGGAATCGATTTGAGTGCAATTTTTTTAATTAATAAATAATACCCTTGTTAATCGTGGTTGTTCTTAATCATGTTTGTTAGAGATTTTTAAGTTTTTTAATTATTAGCAATAACCTTTTAACCAATTGAAATACATTCACTCGCCTGCAAATTTTAAAGTCGCATAAACGAGGAGCTGATAAAATTCTTATGTCACGATAAAATATATAGATAAAAATGTAGAGCTATTTAGATCAAGTAGATCTAAATAGCTCTACATTCTGTAAAAAAAAAATTGCAAGTAAAGTTTTTAAAAGAATGTATATTTGCTTTTGTGGCTGAGTTTTTAAACTTCCTGAAAGTCTGGAGTACATTTTATTAACTCCAAAACTTGTGCATTTAAATATAGTTTTGAAAAATAACTTTATTATACTTTGAGTAATATCTTTGAGTCAATGTTCCATATGTAATTATGCAATAAAACTATAAAATTTTATTTAACTGAATAATCCATATGCATATCACCTTCATGGCTCCATATCATTACCTTCCGCAATCATAACAAAAAGCCAATATTGTTACAATGTAAGGGAAAATGTCTGTATTGGAAGCGATGGCAAACCAGTATCCAATTTGATCGTAGCATCTGCAAAAAGCGCATCATATCCAAACAAGCTAAAATTACTAGAAGCGAGAAGAACCACTGAATAATAAGCAGAGATTGAGATCTAACAAAGTGGGTGATGTGAAATAAGACAAATATGGTGGCGTACATGAGCGGAATTTCAAATAGAGAACGATTGCGCCTGCGCAGATACAAAACACCATGAACTACTTTTATAACACTTTTTCTGGAGTCGCGGAATAGAATTGAGGATAAAAAATCTAACCTTCTTACAAAGGTTACTCGACGGGTTTACTTATCTCTACTCAGGATAGTAAATTTGTATTTTAATAATAATATTTTGTTCTTAATTTTCATGCACCACAATGAAATCCAAACAGTCGACTGCTCTGTATAGCGTTCGTGATCATTTTTTCTACTGAGTGGGATGTAATAATAACATAACGACAGTATGATTTGATTACAACTTTAACAGTCGGAATGGATGCAGATAACATTTTAACAGTTTACAATCATGCTGGCAAGTATTTTTACCTGGAAAGGAGTTTTTACCTATAATATCCAAATTTAGGTGTACCTATTTAACATTACAAGTAGAGTTCAGTAATCATAAAATCAATAAAATTAGTATTTATTTACCATACCTATATATGTATTATCTTTAAAATAAGTTATTGCACCTTTTGTATCCATAAATAATTATTTTTTCCTTACCTAGTTAAAGTTATTGATTTTTTAAGACACATAAAGTACTTACTCGCAAAAAAGGGGAAAAATTTGAAGTCTACTATTTATTTTTAAATGGGTTCTAATACCATACACATCTTAAAAAAATAGCAATAATAGGTATGTTTAAAAATGTATTTTTATTAATTTTTAGAGCATTGTATATAATACAAAATATATGTAGCCGTGGTATTATTACTTGAAGCTATAGGAAATTAGAAATAGAATTCTCATGGCCTCGGCCCTAGCGCCTTCTGCCTACGTAGTCACGAACAACTATGACGTAAGCACCCTTTATCTACATAGCAACAGAACCGACCTTTTGTGTATTTGTATACGTTGAAACTTTAACTAATACAAACTGGGTGTTTTTCATTTTAAATTGGTGATATTATGAAGGTGATCAATGTTTTAAAGTAGATTTTAATTATTTTACATAAATTTATTTAATAAAATTAATTTTATTATAGCTATAGTTAATATTTTATACACTACGTTATCCATATTTGTGAGAATAAAGATTATTTTATGTTTTTGTATACATATATCTATAGAAAATTTAATTATTTTCAATAATAAATCAATGTTGTAACTGAGATTAATTTACTTTCTATTATAATAGGTACCTATGCAAGCAAATAAAATAGCAGTTAAATATAAAATGAAACTTATTAATAAGTAAATAAGAATAGGTATGCACAAATTAAATGACATTAAATTTAGGTATTCTAAGAGGACTCTACATTAAAGAGCTTTCAACTGTTTATAAAAAACAGTTTATTGTATATTACTGAAAAAGTAAAGAGCATGTATGAAATTTACTATATCAAAAAATATGAAATAAAATTTAGTCTCAAATTCATTGTTTTGGACAATTTTATTGAATCATCTTGCTTTTTATCGAATGGGGAAATTTATAAATTTATGTGTAAAAAATATTTATATGCGATTAAGTTTTCATAATTTATCAATTTCATCGGTAAGTAAATATTATGAATTTTTTGTATGTTGTAGTAAATGCCTGGATAAATATGTGTGGATTTAAATTTCTTTCTTGGATAAACTCGTATAAACTTGGATAAACTCGTTAAATCCATACTAATATTATAAATGCGAAAGTCTGTCTGTCTGTCTGTCTGTCTGTCTGTCTGTCTGTCTGTCTGT
>DWJQ01002055.1:0-10116 GCA_018248915.1 Hesperia meskei straton | reverse complement strand
CACACATAGACAATAAATGAACGCGAAAAACATCGCCTACACGCACACATGCTTGATAATGTTGCCTTGTTTTTTTGGTTTCATTGTAGGGCGACGCTCAATCTAGATATTTAGTACATCATTGCCTACATATTACCCTGATCAGTCTCATGCGCGCAAACGTTTGTATGTTGTGTGAATTTTTGCACGAATGTGTGGTCTGGTAGAGTACGCAAAGGTTTGACGTTCCCGCGCTGTGATGTTACCGCGCTCACTCACATCTCACATGAGCGCGAACCTTTGTAACATTGCACAAATTGTCACCGCTTTGACTTTGGCCAAAAACCCTCACAGCTTGGAAAACAACCAATACATCGAAAATTTCGTATACCTAATCATTGCGAAGTATGTGTATGTGTTCACGTATTCGGGTGAATGTGAATGACTTTCAAAATGTCCGAAATACCTAATAACATGTCAGTTTAAATAACAACTTATTTAAATACTTTTGGTAACCTGCTGTTATATTGTTACAGGTTATGCGATGACGTCGCTTCAAAGAGGAACCATACCCTGAAACCCCGAGTTGTTTTGCCGGAAAATTATGTCAAAGGTGGAGTGTTAAATTTTTATATTTTAACCGACTTCAAAAAAAGAGAAGGTTCTCTCACATCGTCTGTATTTTTTATGTGTTACCTCGTATATTTTTACTAGATATACCGATTTTGATAACACTTTTTAGATTCGAAAGCTGGTGCTCGTGCTTTATTCTGATAGCTCGTCATTTACTCCGTGGTCCCATATATTATAGTGACATCTAATGGGTAGTTTTTGAGTTACTAATCTTACCTTTCCATTTTTAAGTCAGTTATTTTTACGATTTAAAACTTTCTATAAAGAGGTGCCCAAATAGGATAAATAAGGTCAAATTTAAAAATGTTAATAAAGGTATCTATTTATTGTTTTAGTTTCGTGGCCAAATAAAATTAGGTGCTTTGATTTACTTTATACTACCCTCGTAACGCTTCGGAAAACTTTTACGTTTACACATATTTATTGTAATTGGATTGTGATTGTGAAACGTGTTTTACCGAAGAAAAGAGCAATAATTGTTCTGCAGAAATGAAATATAATAATATTTCTTTAAACTATTGTTTTTTTTTATTTATTTTATTCAGATTACATTTATTCGAAGGCCTTCGACTAATAGTAGATTTTTTTTAACCAACTTCTGGATAAACAATGCCAATTTATTCACCATTCCTGTGTTCCTTATATTTTTACCTCCCTCCTTTATTTATTTTATCCTCTTCGCTTCGCTTGGAAACAAATTATTATTTATTTATTAATCTAGGCTTCCAAACATCTTAGAAAGCTATTCTTCGAATCCAGATTATGCCATCCGTTATGACGTTTCTGTGGTTTGCGGAAACAAACGTAGGTACTTACAGAAAAATTCAACTATTCGACTACGAATAATATCTTCTTTTCTCAAATACCTGCGTTATAAAATCTTATCAATTTCACTTTTATTAATATTTCACAAGACAATATTATTTTTTTTCAGAAATGCGTCCACCCGCCAGAAAGGGCCAACCAGTCATTGTAGAGTTCAGCATATACGTAGTGGATGTGAACTCTATCAACGTTGAAGACATGGATTTCAGGTATATTCGTAAAAGATAGCCATCACTGTTTTACATCTTAACACTATTCAATAGTGGCCTTGAGATATCTAACAAAAATACTTACACAAAACACATAAATATTAAAATAAAATAAAATACATACCAAGGTAGTTGTTAGAAAATCAACCACTTAAACTCGATTAACATTTTACCAGTCACATACCTACAATTATGAGCCGTCTTTCAGCAAAAAGTAAAAAATCATGTTTTGTTTAATAACACAGTAATTTTACTACATTTATATTTGTGGATAATTTATTAAAGTCAGTATTTTTTAGCTTTACTAGATTTTATACAAATACATAAAGCAATGTTCTCAGACCTGAAGTAAAAAAGAATATTAAAACCGGTTGTAAAGTAAATCATGTATTAATTTACATAAAATACATAGGAATTGAGAACATCCTTCTTTTATAATATTTTTAAACCACATTCTTTCCAGAGTGGACATGTTCATCAGACAGACCTGGCGTGAGAGCCGCCTGCAGCTTCCAGACGATATCTTCGAGGAAGGAGACGACCATGTCACTCTTCCTCCAGAGTTCTTCGACAACTTATGGCACCCTGACCCATATTTTCTTAACTCCAAAGTCACAGGTATGTTAAATACTTTCCTTGTGTCCTGAATGTCAAAGCACATTGTTGTAGTAGATGTTGATACAAAACCTATACGGATAAAAACTTATATTACGCTGAAGTTTTACATTGAAGTCAGATAAAACAGATTCTATGGCATCTCGTTGGCATGCAGCATTCATCAGCATAGATAGATGTTTTATTTACACTCTTTTGAAATAGGTAACATGGGGAAAATCCTCAAATCTTTTGTTTGTTTTCTATCAGTAGCCAAAAAAGCAGATTGGCGAATGGATACTGATTGGCCTCCGTCGCTTCCTGACAATCCTAACACCAAAGGCGACAGTGACATGATGTCGATCGAAAATTATTCGCCAATTCTCCGTTGTTTAGCAGTCGGTTCCCGTGGCTTAAAATAAAGAGTAAAAAATGTAATGCCACAACAAACCACTATAGACATTGTTGTATGTGTAACAGTAATTAACAGTTGATTATGATTATTTTTAAAATATTTTTAAAACGAGAACAAGTTTTACAATTTTCGGAGACAATTAAATTGCCTATTTCGATAATTAATTTAAATGTGCACGATTAGGACGACACCTAAGGCTACTCACAATTCATTTAAAACATAGCTTAACATAAATACATAAAAACAGATCTTAATTAAAAGTAGGTATGGAGTTGACATCGAGAGTTCAAACTTTTGCAATAAATAAATACCTAAATTCTTCTCGACACTTAAAATAACCCGAGTTTTAAACTAAAAGTTCATTACCAACCATTTTAAAATGCCATCTTTCTTATTTCAATCTCCTCTTCAAAATAATATAATATTGTGTAAATAAAGAAAATATCTTGTTTTGAGGGATTTAAAATATTCTAAGCAAATACCTATAATATAATTTAACGTCATGATATTACTCTTGAATCTCCTAGCTTTACTTTACCCAACTTGTTCACAGGAACAAAATCCTAATCTGCAATACATTGCTAGCCTGAGCTCTACTAGAGTAAATCATTCACTGTTAAAACGTAAACACACTTGAAAATAAACTCACCTGAAATCTTTATCTGGAACGTGTTTTTATCAAATATTTGCAAACTGTCTTTGACCTTTAAACATTTTTAAATATCTTGAAAATAGAATTCTTTCTTGAAGCATATTTACAATTCATATAAAAATATTTTTGAAATCTTGTTTACTGCAATTTGAAGACTATTTTAAAATAAAAATTGAAATTGCGCTGCGTAAACATACACCGTGCTGAATGAATGAAGCGCTTTGATCACACCTTCATATTTAAACTGAACCTATTTCTTTTTAACCTAATCGATTTCTTCATTATCTTTTTAATTTTAGGAGGAGCGTGCCATTTCTGTCATCAATCGGCTGGTAGGACGATGGCTCCTTATTATTCTCACTGATCACGTATTTCATTCACTGATGTGCAAGCTAAATTATTGCACTAAGAGTTTCACGTTCTTGTATAAAAGTGTACGATTACTGTATAAAACTTTTACTCCCACTCTACAAACCCAAACTACGTCATCACAGTTTTTAATAAATTATTGTCTCACACTAAACTATTTCATAATTTTCAAATTCGCTATTTTCGTTTTCATCAAAAACATAGTTTACATAGTAAGTAGGTAACTCGGTAAAACATAATCGTTAGATTCACTTATACAATAGTAAACAGTATCCAAACATATCATCCATATCAGTTTTAGTTAATCATAAAATAAGGCGTTTTATAAATAGGTACAGTGTTAATCGATACCAAAAAACGCGTGATTTGTTTACCAGAATCAGTCCTTGCAGATTTATTATTTTTTAGTAGTTAGCTTATTTACCCTTTTAAATTAAAGTTTAGAAATTCGCATTAAGAATTCCCTGTGGCGCGGGTAAATATAAAGATGGGAAGAGGATTAATTTGGCTTAGATTTAATTTTGCAACCCAAAATTATTTTAAACTAGTTTCTGTCGTATTACCAAATAGATCGCTTCATCCTTTTTTAATGACCGGTTTAAGACTCCATACACCTCTTGTCTGCCCTCGTAAATGGCTGTTTTATCCGTAATAGATGTGTATGGGCTGCAGTTGCCACTAACTTGCCCAAATGATACAATTCCTGATTGTTACTTTCATAACCGAAAAAGACTAACATAGATATTTAGGCATAGATTTAATTATTATCTACGATAACAAAGTATAAAACTCTTCTATGTATTCAACAGTTTATCTATTGCTCTTATGTTGTGAACCTATACAATACATCGTTGTAAAATTTTATACACCACGTATAATATTCCTCACAAATGTGTAAATTTTAATGTAATTACACAATGGATCATTGAACTGGGAACAAACAGACCGATTACATTAACCCGACTTCTATCCCCTGTAGTATTAAATGGTTAACCACATCATGGCAGAATTTAACAACACTTTAAATTCACTGTTAATAGGACATCACATCTGTACTGTATATTTTCATTACTTACACATTCGTAACGTTAATTGTAAGTCAAAATAGAAGGTGCAAACAGGTCACCAATATTATTTCAATTGTATCTGTGAATAAAAAATCCATTTGTATTTAATTGAAGAAACATCTACATATACGTATTATAAAAAGAAGTCCCGTTTTCTGTCTTCCTGTCTGTCTTGACGCGATAAACTCGAAAAGTACGAAACAGATTTTTATACTGTTTTCAACGATAGAAAGAGTGATTCTATGTGCTCGTTCATACTGAACACGCGGGCGCGGTGGCGGGCGCGGTGGCGGGCGCGGTCACGAAATGTCTAACATATGGCGTAATATCCAAGTGTTCACACTGAACTAGCGGCGGAGCGCGCGATTCTGTAGCGACAATATGTCAATGTCAACCGCGCGCGCGCCCGCCACCGCGCCCGCGTGTTCAGTATGAACGAGCACTGTAGGCAGGTTTAGGTATATAATTTAATATACTTTTATGTAAATTAGTAGGAATTCGGCGATATAGATATGTGAAAGAGGTTTCGCCACCTGGGAGCTTTCCGCGCGAACGCCGCGTAAACTAGCACAAATATAGTTGAGTAATGTACCTACTAGCGAATAAGACTTTAGGACGAATAGGACGATAAGACGGCTCCACAGTAAAAGCAAACCCATAACGCATATTGCTCTTGTTGATATTTATACATTATGGATATTTGGGAATTTTATTGGATAATAACCTATTTACCCGATAGCTATCATAAGATAATGATTCGTGTTCAGAGTCGTCAATCGTGTATCGTAAATCACCTATGTATGGTAAACGATCATTCCAAAACACAAAAGCATTCCACTAAAAATTCCAATCTAATAACATTCGAAGTTATTACATATTTATTAAAAAGGTGTAATATATACCCATGTCGAAGTTAAATACTTAACAAGCATTATAATATTACTATACAACAATATTTATTACATATTTATAACAAAGAACACCGTTGTTCCGTACAAAATTCCACACCAACATATTATTTATTATTCATTAAATCAATAGCAAAACATTTTAATGTGACTGTAAGTGTTTGAAGGTTAGTTGAAGGTATTTGCTATTCAGTCATGTGTTGAAAATATGTAAGGTACCACACGCCATACATATGTAAATACAACTTAAGGTTATGGGGTGAGAACCACTCTGCTTAATATTTTCACCTTATCACCGCTTTAGTCATAAGCTACGCACGATTTTTTATTCATTTTAACATTTGAGGTTATTCTAAATACGTAGTCCATACTTTCATACTATATGTTATTATTAATTCTAAAGTCTGTCTGTCTGCCTGTCTGTTCATCTATCTGTGCCGCTTTAAGAGCTAACCCACCGCCTCAATTTGGATGTAGGTAATTCGAAATAAAAAAGTTGAAGACCTAAGGTCAAAAATAGACTAGGGAGCAAGCTTAAATATAGGCTACCATTTTTTTAATCAACTCCTAAGGGGCTAAAATATGGGAAATATTTAAGTTTGCCGAAACAAATGGAGGACTTCACTAAGCCTTAGAACCGAAAAAACTGCTAGTGCTGCTTCTTATAAATTGGCATTTTGTCAGTATCTGTGTTACTTATTTTTGATCATCTGATTTTGATGCGAATTTTCATTGATGCATCCACGTGTAGAGTTTGTAAACGTAATAACTGTTGTGAATAAGAAAATATTGGTCTCGAAGCAAAGCAAGCGGCTGCTATTACTGAAACATTGAAATCTTTAAATTTTGTCACCACGCGCCGGCTCTTAGGGCATAGCGACTCCGTTTTCATGAGTAGGAAAATCTTGAGTACATCATTCATAATTATCAAATAAGTATTTTTTTAAGTTGTAAGATACCGTTACTTAAGACACCTGCATAACTTTGCTGTGTCTTTCGCAAGTAGATGTGTGGATTGCATTAATTTTGATTTTTTTTTGTGATCCGCCAATGAGGGTCGCCGTTTTTGTGCTCACCAGTTGGCGCCACTGGCGAGTGACGTCCTGCTGTCAAAGCCCGCCCATACATAAACAGTGATAAGTGACATTCAGACAAATGAGAAGTGACAGACAGACTTCACTCTCCACTAGCGCCTCTAACGGCGAATTCACACGCTTTTACCCTCATTGTATCACTATTTTGAGGTTCAATAAAGTAAATTAAATAAATAATAGGTCTGAAAATTTTCGGCCAAAATATTAACAAACCGCACTTCCTTTGTTTTGTTTGCTATTCAAATTGGCAACTGAAACACAGGAAAAAGTAAAAAAATGTAACTAAGCTGATAAAGCAGAATGTACAATAACTGTTGGAAATATTGCTGGTTTCGTATGTCTGCCTAAATAATACTTATGTCTAGGTTTCAAAGCTAGTTCGAAAGCGAAGCAAAGCGTCAAAGCGAATCGAAGCATAGTTAAATACATACTTACTTCTGTGTGTGTTTCATCCTATGTAGCCACAAAATTACGCTGCAAATGAGAGTTGACTGATAATGACGTAACACTTATATTGTTAATTCTCCCTATTTAAATGAATATAGCGCTTACCATTGGGATAACAACTGGAATAAATGCGCTATGTTTAACATAGGTTTTTATGTTCCAAATTTCAGAAATCGCTGAGCTAACGCACAAATTCTCGTCCGTCACGCTGTACAGAAATCAGACGGTGCGCTATGCAGCTAGGATGCATGCTATCATCGCCTGCCAGATGGAATTTCAACTCTACCCCATGGACATACAGTCCTGCCCCATTTACATCGAGAGCTGTAAGTACATTTCAAAAAAAGTAGCAGTAATTAGATCAAGTAGACGAGCCATCTGATGTGAAATCAGGTCACCACCATATGTTGGTGATAGGCCAATTTCTTATTAACCAAAAACAGACAGACACTCAGACATCGAAGTAATATTAATAGCGTTATAATTTTTACTCTTTAGTATGGACCCTATAAAAGGATGAGAAAGTTTTGACAAGCATGTAACATCAGGAGTTGAATAGAATTTTATACATTTCCATAATTTTGATGTTATCCAAACTGAGCCCCTAGATAAAGTATTTAAAATTTTGTGAACGATATCTATAGGTACTTATATTTTTACACTCGTAGGTATGCTTATATTGTAGGTAGGTACCTACTATTATTGTTAGGTAGTACTCGTAGAATTATCTGTGTTCAGTGAGTAATTAGGACAACATACCGTAACAAATTCCTGACATCCGTTACACTAAATTTGGTGCAGTGGTTTGATGTGCCTAGATTGATAAATATCTATAAAAGTAACATGAACTAAAATGACGAAATGTTTCAGACTTTTATCTAAAGGATCCAAGAACTAAAATTAAACTGTTTTAAACGGTGTGATTAAGTAGATTCTTTAAATAAATTACAATTTTAATAGAAACATTAATTGGCAGAGGAATGGGAAAGGGCTCGTATCTTCCTTTCCCCTCTTTGCTCCTCGACATTATTATTCAAGGTAATGGAAGTATTTTTAGGGTTTCAAGATGAGTATTTAATTTGTTCATCCAATAAAAAGATAATAATACCAAAAACCGGTATAAAAAGCAAATAAGTTTAAAGGATCGTTCCATCCATCAAGTACTGCGTCAATGGTGTGTCAGCCCATCTCTTTAAATGTATGAGACAAATCTAATTTTAATCGAATAACACTTTATTTATCTTCTCTGTGATAGACATCTACCAAATTGCTTATAATTTAAAGTCACGGTACGAATAATAAACATATCATAATTATGCTGAAAAAGGGTGGTATAAGTTAAAGTTTATTCCATACACGTGTGTCTGTTTAGAAATAAAACTGCATTTCACGGACAGATGCGTTAAAGTTTTAACTAACTGAGTCACGCAAATGGAAAGGACGGGTACGACATTATTAAGTAAAGTAACTACCTAATTTCCTTTTTAATTTCAGTGTTAACTTCGTGAACGCGAAAGGACTCCGTGTGTTTTTAAACGAGCTCAAAAAACGTAGAATGATGTTTTAATGCTACTGTACACTTTTACTCGGTCCACTTCGATTTTGAAAATTGTTTTCTATGAAAGTTGGTGCTTGTCATTCACATGGGATCAAATATTAATCTGTGTGAGATCTAACGAGTAGTTTTTGTGTTATCCCTAATAATACGTATTTGATTTCGAGAAAGTTAATAATGTGTTCATTTTATTGTTTATCTGTGTTGAAGGCTCAATAGCTTAAATGATTGTAATGATCATACAAAACACTTTTGGAATCTAATGGCTACAACTACAACCCATTAAAGACCCACTACTAAGCACGGGTCTCTCCTCATTATTGAGGAGGCCTAGAGTATACTCCATCACGCTGCTCCAGTGGGATTAGAGGATTGGTTTCGGAATGTACTATGGAATATATTTGTTCCCAGTTTCGTACAGCAACCAGAAAGTCCGGTTCCGATGGAGCGAGGCCGGGGTCACCATCAACCCCGAGCTGAAGTTACTGCAGTACAACATCGGCGAGCCCCTCCGCTTGGAGGAAACCAACGGCTACATGATTGATAAAGACGGTGAGATGTTTTATATTAAACTTATAAAAAATAACGCTTTGCACACAATGCATAATCTCACATTAAGATTGTAGCTACAACAACACTGTAGCTACCAGATTGAAGAATTTTCTTGTTTTTCTCAGTCATTATGACGAATGTAAGTTTCAAAAAATGTAAATTTAGTTTAATTTCCTTTTTTATCTGTTTGCCTTTTATTCCATATCAAAATTATCATTAATTCCGAGAAGTCCCAATTCAGAATAAGAATCTGTACTAATTGCTATACATCCAGTTGCTATATTTTTCAACCACGTTCGTCAGGTGTCCATCGCTCCGTATTAGTCATTTCGTTCGATATAGAAAGTTTAATGCCTACGAATTATTTGACTTACCTATATACGAGCGAATCATAAATAGATCCTCTATAGTTGTGCATTACATAAGTAATTTACATAGCATAACATTTTGATGTTCGGTTCGTTGCACTTCGACTGTTACGCGTTTCAACATTGATTATCCAGTGGTAGCTCGACGAATATATTCAGGTACCTACTAGTAAAGCTGCCCACGTTTCGCTACCGAATCATAACATTAACTAATTGTAATTCTTCAAACTCACGTAACTTTTTAATTATGAATGAATTTAAATGAAACAAACTCAAAATTGTGAACATTACCAAAATATGAGTGAAATCCGCACCCAGATGGGCATAGAAAAAAACAGATATGTAGTATTATCGTATCGTGTCGTATAGTCCAGGGGTTCCCAAACTGTGCGCCGCGGCGCCCTGCGCCGTAGAAAGTAAAGAGGGGCGCCGCGCCGTGAGTCGTAGTC
>DWJQ01002054.1:0-10120 GCA_018248915.1 Hesperia meskei straton | reverse complement strand
CGAGATTCCTACGGGAGCGGGACCTACGCGGCTGTTACCTATGGGTCCCGAAGCGAAGCGCGGGCGGTTCTCTAGTTGTGTTATGTTAGGTATACGTTTAGTAGCAAATTGTTTCGTATTTTTTGTCGTTATTAACATTCTTAAAATTTCGAGTATGAATATATAAAACTACAGTATGATGCTAAGGTTTCCGAGCGACAGGTAATTGAAATTTAAAAAACTCTTAAAGAAAAGTTGTTCAACAGGAATGTTGAGGTACCTATCTTTACTTCTACAGTAAGGACGGGACCACACGTCGTCGCACATTCGTCTCAGACGCGTAATATCATCCTGGCAGCGGAGTGAGATGTCGAAATTAACGATCTTGATACCTAATATTTGTTGGCTCCGCTGCCAGCTCTCCTCGTAATTAATCGCACCAATTTGTTCTGCGCTTATAACGGACATTTGTCAAGCACCCACCCCGTAACGGATGATTTTCGCACCAACTTCATAATCAATATTCGGCAATCGATTAGCGCGTGGTTCTCGCTCGATTGCGAAGTAAATGTTAAGAAAAAACACAACACATAGGTATATGAACCCATGCTTTTCCCAATAATAAACTCGTGCTTTTCATTATAATTCATGGATGGAGATCAGACTGAAATGAGGCTGTTTATTTTCAGGATAATAAGAAAATTATTTATTCTGTCGCAGATGTACCCATAATTCCTTATATTTAACATTTCGCAAGAACAATCATCTACTACAATATTATAATTAACCGGTTTGAAACTCGAAAACTTCTATTACCAGTGTGTGGCTGCAACAAATTGACCAGAGACAACGTGAAAGTTAGCAATTCTCATCACAAGTAGCAAACCTCTTAGCCCCAGAACAATATAAGGAGACATTACTCGCTGTCACAACTCTACTTTATAGGGAAAGTGGTCGGAGTTTGAACAAAGTTGAACTAGCTGGTTACTTGGGTAATGAATAGAGACGTCAGACGCTCACCGCCACTCGGGCGCAACTCGGAAACTTATGTCTGATAACAAACTATGCTGACCCCTGAAGAAGCCGATACACAGAACCAGGAAAACTATTCTATTAGTAAGATTTACCTTATATAACAACATTTAGTTGACTTGTTGGATATTTCCTGGAAAATTCGAGAACGTAGACCGGTATGAGCATCCTGAATATATGTAATAATAAGAGTCTTCCGACAAGGCTTAACAAACACTATCGGCGTTATCAGCGATTTCATTTCCACAGCAGAGTCAAATATATACATATATGTATCACGAATAATAATTAATCAAAAATTCTCAAAAAAAGTAATTCACAAAGCACGTTTCTCAAATGGCTTTCATTACACCATTTCAACTTACTAGAATCCATATAAGGAAGACCATGCATGTACTGTGTAGGTTTGGGAAAAGGATTAAAACTTTCGGTATTACAGGACATTTGGTGGCCGGAAATGGCGAGTTGGGTTGCCGTAACCCGCGGAAGGCCAACGAAAACAGTTACGGCACCTAGTTATTTACTGTTTTCTCTAGTGTTAACTTTAGCGAATGAATATCTGATTATTAGTATTTATATCCTAAATTTTTGGCAACTAAGAAAGATTTCCTTGTTTTCCTTTAGTTCTAAGAATCTATGAATCTTAATCACGCAAAAACGGCTGCGTTTATATAAATAAACTTTCATCTAATGATTAACATAAATACAATGTTATTTATCTTACTATCATAACAAACATTTTATAGGTACATCATATATTTAGATGTTACAATTTCAAGCCAAGTAACGAGCAGGAACAAGAAATACATGGTAACAATATTTTTATTCTTTAAGGTGTCATTAATATTTTTTTAAAATAAATTACGTAAAACAATTAATTTATTTAATTATATTTAATTTTTTTTAGTATAAATATCAGAATAACTTCCAACTTCCAATCTAACAGACATATAAGCCATAATCGTCTCAAATAAAATTAATGTGAAACGTTCATTATTTATTGTTTGGGTCCCGTGAGATTGAGTTAATTCCCAGGATCCAATAAAGCCTAATGTCACTGTAAGAAACGTGTTAATGCTCACTATTTATCGTGGGTACCTTGCCGGTGCGCGGCGGCCACCGGCGGCTACGCGAGAGTAATGACCGCCTACGGTTCGTAGCGAATTTTCTTCTCGTTACAACGTATTGGTATCTGATATCTGATTACGTAAAATCAAAGAGCGTTGAAGAAAACCGGAGAATTTACGATTCAATAATGAGAGGGAACCGCATATAAAAATCTGCGAGACAGTATTTCCTCAAGGGTTCGAAGGATTAAAATTTTCTGAAGGCCTCGTTTACTGACAGTAAATCTGTAATCTTATAGAACCACAAATTAATTAATCTTAGTTGAATTGGGCCAAGACTTTGTTAGTAGATAACTAACGATAGTTAATTTCGTAGGAAACCACCGTTTTAATTTTAAGTTAAAAGAAAAATTGTCGATGAACTGCCATTTTGTGACGGGAGCTACATATTAATATGTGTAGTGTAATAGGAGCTATATATTAATAGTGTGTTGTCAGACTAAAGAAATCTTTAAAGGGCTGCTTTATCAGATTTATTTTAAAGAATTTGTTAAAATTTAACTCAAAAATTTATTAAAATCAATCAAATTTTACCCAACAGTTAATTAAGTTAGGAAACGCTACGATCAAGAACGTTAGTGTACAGTTCGCTATCAGCTATATACGACAACGCTAGTTAATTTCAGTTAATATAAACAAGTTTTATAGCGCACGCTTAAATAAGAATGGCGCCATAGACGCGCGTGAGCAACCTCACGAGGGGGCACATAGCCCCAGTGATTCCTCGAGTCCCCTGCGGGACTCGGAGAACATACGCGAACGAACGTACGCGATGCGGTACCAAAAACAAGCGGTAAATTAAACAATTTCTCTCAGTCTTGAATTTATATGGAGTAGGTACGAACATCTCATATTCCTATGGGCTTTTATTAAATTTAATGCCTAATTGTTTCGAAAACAGCTTTCATTCCTCGAGATTTATCTTAACAAATGTGTCGTTGAAGTTTGATAGTTTCTCATTAGAAGTCGGTCGGAGGCAAATTCACTGAGCCGATTCCCAACACAACTTCGTAACTAGTGTCGCTACAATATAATTATGTATGTCGGTGTTTAAGTATATACGCTCGTTATCAAATTGTCAATAAATTAATAAATGTATAATTTATTACAATCTTAACATTCAAAATAGCTCCTTTTCATTTCAAAATATTAGAAAAACACTTACGTCATATTAAGAATTAGAAAAAAGCAAAATAAATTTAATTTTAAGCAAAGTAAAAACACGAAAATACAATTAGGTATATATAAAATTAAATGTATCTTCTTGATTTAAAGTATTGTGAATTGTGAATATAGTCGACATTGCTTAGATACGTAAAAAACTAATGTAATCATTCTGTTGTTTAATATTCTAGCTGCAGTCTTCAAATTTGCCTGATTAAATTAAATTAAGTTGTTTTAGTCAAATCTGTACCCAACAATCGATAGCAGTGAAAGAGAAAACAGAATATAGCAATGTACAAAGAACAATTCACCCCTCAATAGGCCGTGTGGAATCTAAAGCGATCGTAATTTCGTCGGGCAATATTCCGCCTTTTCATATTTTCCTCTTCCTTTCTAAAGTCCCTAGTTTGACCCTATAAGGTAAAAGAACAAGCGCACCACTGCCCCTTTCGCTGCATGTGCAATGTACAATATGGTAAACGAAACGTGAAACGTAAGAGTGTAACGTTTAATTTTTTTAAATAAACAGACAATATAATTTATTTTATTATTTACCGCAGAGTGAATTTGCAAAACCGTAAGATACGAATCACGAATGCGTAGAGTCCAATCAAGTCGATTGCTATCGCTGATAGGATAGGAAAATATGCCATAAATATGTGATTGAAAAAGATTTTCTAATGAAGCAAATAAAAATCTCTTTATTCCACTGTGATGGTGTTTTCTCTTGGAGTTTTGTCATTTGTATTGGATTTAAACTTTAATTTTAAACATAGCTTGAAGCTTCTCGTTTGTAATAGAAGAAGTGTCTAAAAGCCGATACACGGCCACGATTGCGTATGTTATTCGATATCCTCAGTTCCTTACGCGGTGCGTCAGCTAAGCAAATACACAAAATCATTTGAGTCTTGTACAGCAGCGAGGAAAGTAATACAAATATGAATAAAAAAATATTTGGATACAGTAAATGATCGCGTAAAAACATTCCATTCACGAGGTTATATTCATAGAAGATATTTAATTTACGATCACCTTAAAAAGTATTAACTAAGTCAATTTTCTAATGTGAAATGTCTTTTCGAAGCCTAGATGGTAGAAATTTTGACTTTGTATTGACGAGGGAATTATAAGAGCTACTAAAATCAAAGTATATATTTGCATAAACAAAAAATATGTAGTGATACAAACGTTTCAAAAAACTGATTTTAAATTTGATTATTTTCGTTGTAACACTTCGCTTAAAGCATATTTGACCCCGTTTACATTTGTAAATTTTAAAGTCATTGCTTTACTTTAAGCGTTTGTGAATTGGCCTGAAACTAGGCGATCAAAGAGTAGGTAATGTCGTCATTTGAGTACAAGGAGATTAAGAGAGATCAGTGGTTCTCGGTATACGAGTACACGTTACGTTTGTAGCGGTGTCATTCTAGTGAGCTTGCGTACGGCTTACTGGGGCTTGCGGTAACCTTGCGTGGGCTTATATACAAACAACGTTCCATGTTGTGTTGTATTGTAACTCCTCTTGATACCCAGATACTATGATACAAGCATGACAGATATCCGTGTCACTGTAAACCATTAAAGTAGGCGTATCGTGGTAAATCCGAACTAGAATGGAATATCAGTCGTTCTTGACAACTCTGCACAATAAATAGTTTAAAACGTTCAACTATTATGTTAATAAATAACACATTAGAATTTAACACACCAAGTAACATTTTTATTAAACTTGAAACAGTTTCAAACTCTCAACTCTGCCCCGGGAGTTCCGCTTGCATCCTGTACAATGCAAGCTCCACACAAATTCATTAGCGTGCGAACACTCTTTGCTCCCAAAGCACTAACCATATTTGGGTAGTAAGGAGTAATTCAATGAAACAGCAGTAAACTTTCGGAACAGAACGCCGCGCGCCGGCACAAAGCATTTGGATCGGGGAGGTGAGGAGATTCGGGAGCACTAGCTAGCTAGGACTGGACGAAGTTATCTTTTATGGACAACTTGCAACGGGGTGCGATGGGCTTGCGGAATCTGCGGTCACCACAACAACCTTGTTACGAGTTTCATATACGGGATTATGTTTTACTATCTTACTTATGAGGCGGGAAGTTTGTGTTAGGACACCTGTGTAATAAAATGTATACGTGTGTGGCTCAAAATATTTCCTGTAGTTCAATGTTACCAATGTCTCAGGGTGCCGTAGCAAATTATTTTAATCAAATGCTATATTAACTGTGTGAAATTTAAAAGGTGCCTACAAAAATATGCCTGATGTACTGTTTGAGCCCGCATTAGTGAGTGAAAAGGTTAGAAGTAATTATTTTACAGCGCCGCGACAAAAACAACCTAAAATAAAAATCGGCCAACTGTCATAAATATTATATATCAGCATTTCAAAGCACCGAAACGGTCATCCATCAATAAATAGACGTGACTAAAGGAACGTTTTTCCATGGCGTCTACTCAGTGAAGTGAATCGGAGCCACACACAACTTTAACTCCATGAAATTGTACCAAGCCGTAAAAAAATCGCTCCTGCCTGTTCCTTTCCAGTGGATACGTTCCGACCTTCGTTACTTTTACAACTTGACTCCGAACGTTGAGTTACATAACATTGTAAATAAATGAATAAGGCTTCTTCTTTAAGTTACTGCGCGTTATCACCTATAGATGATACAATGTACAAAATTGGACAGTACTGACAGAAAATCTATAAACTACATCACATAAAATATCCCACATTTTTTTACAAACCGAATGAATGAAACGAACCACAATAAGAGACGGAGGGCGGACTGCGCTCTAGGGTTGTGAGAAAAAACCCGTATGCAATATACGGGTTTTTTCTCCGTTTCTCACGAGTCCAAACTGGACATTTTGATTCGAACTAAAAACTATCATTATTACAGAATCGTTAGGACCAGATAGGACCAGAGTTGCAGATTTATCTCTGAATCCCCGCAAACATCTCTGAATGGACAGGAAATTTCTGAATTCTGTTATAATTAATAAAATTTCCAAGCAAAACCCAGTATTTATAGATTCCTACTATTTATATACGAGTAATACTCGTTTTAATTAATTAACCGTTGAATACAGATCTCCTTGCGCAAGACCTGAATGGTCCGTAGGGAATGAGCTGGGATAATTAGATTAGATAATTGATATTATGTCATAATTTTAACGTGTCCATTAGCTATATTAATCCGGTTTAAGATCTAATTTGATTCAGTTAGCGAATTTGACAACACCTGGTATATCACCGATCGTATCTCCTACTGATCATCGTTCAATTCAAGGAGCTGATTGACAAATGAACGGCTTTCTGTAATAAGCTCTTCCATTAGGCAAAGCTATACTTATCACAATATGTAGGTATAGGCGTAGTGCATCTACTCGTACTGTGAAGGGAAGTACTCGTATCTGTAGTATTTGTAACTGTTCAATACTTTGGTTCAGGAACAATCTGTTACTATTCTCCGTGTGGTATAAGAACATTTGCGTAATGTAACATGCTGCTTCAGTATGAACTACACATTGGATCGGTGGATAAACCATCTTATAGTACCTAAGAGGTCGTCTTAGCCTACAGAACCGTAACATTAAAAGGCACTTACACACTGCTGACCGAAAAGTTAGCAGAGGACTCATAAGCTCTTCGACATCTGACTTGCAACAGAAATACCTATAAAATATTTTTCATTATTTATCTCAAGTGGGTGGTAGTTAGTCAACCGGTGGTAGTTAGTCAACCGACTTAAATACTCTACCACCAAGTTAAACTGGGTCGTACAAAATTCAACTACGTTCAATAAGAGTCAAAATTTAAAACAATTATAATATTCGTCCGTTATTCACGCATGATAAATGTAAATATTGTAATGTAAATATTGTTTATATTTAAGAACACAAAGACCAACAAATATCAGCATGTAATAAAATGAGAACATTATTCACGTCACAACAACAACGTTAAAGTTAATAAATTATTAGGGATAACATAAAAAGTACTCGTCAAATAGCGCTTATTAAATGGGACCATACGACAAGTAGGTACGACATTTCGAATAAAAAAATAATTATCTTAATCGAAGTACCCAGTAAAAAAATTAAGTAGATAAACAAGGCACATAAAACACCGTCGAATTGAGAACATTTCCCTCCTTTGTAGTCAGTTAAAATACCAACAATTCATATTTCTATAATGAAAATGGATTTTGATTAGGTTTAATAAAATTCGATTACAAAGTATATTAAATACCGATATTAAGGTCGATTTGTAAACGAACCTAAATTACTTTTCAAAAAGAAATCGATACCGATAACGCTGCGGGTTCTGATGTAATCTACATTCATCGGCTATTCGAATATTCAATATTTTTATTTACTGGTTAATGCCGAAGCGTGGGTAAAAGGACGTAACGGGGAACTTTAAACTGAACTTAGGATACGGAGAGCTAATGTTCTTAAATCTGAACGGGTAGCGGTCTCTGGACAAATATTTTGCCACTTCGGTACGTTACCTGACCGGGGAAAGTAGCCGCGGCCGCGCGCGGGGAGACAAAGTAAATATGTCCCTATTTCCCGGGTCGTCCCCACATTTTATCGGGGAGCGATCGTCGCTCGGGTCGGGAAATGAATTTAAAACGTGTTTGCGGGTAATCTGTTATCGGTCCCTTGTCTCTTGCTTGAATATAGACGTTCGGACCGGTCCTATGTCTCGCCGTGATTTTGGGACTTGTGTGCTAAAATGTTCGGACGTCATGGTTTTATAAGTAGCCGTATGATTGTTTCATCGAACTATGAGCAACATTATAGACTATTTTTCGAAGTTTCAAACGGTTTGTTTTAAGAAAGACATACCATAAGAGTCTGTGATACCTACAGGAATTTGAATTTTCTTTAATACGAATAAAATATAAAGTACAATTTAATAAGGTTTTTATAAAATGTTTCTTTCCACCTCAGACGACTGCACTTATCACCGAGAGAGTGTAGTAGGTAATGCTTCTCTGTAATAACCATAATTTACGTTATGGTAATAACTAAGAGAAGTCCAAGTAAACCCAACAAATTACTTTATATCAATTTGTCTTAGATTTCGTAAAATTACCCAGCAACTCGGCAACAATGTACCTTGTCATAAAGGGATGTAAAACGGATGTATGAGTATAAGAATTGAATGCTAGATGGAAGAAGACTCTAATACGAATAACACTGGGTTAATTATTTCGTCACAAGAGCCCTCGTAAGCCACTGTAATAGCGCTTCATCCACGCTGGGGGGGTCATAAAAGCTACATAATACGTGGCGACGTAAAACTCTTATTATTTTAGTATCTGCGAAACGGTCGCGGAAAACATCTCGTAAAATAAAACCTGTCGTTGCTAGATGCAAGCTCCCTCTGAGGCACCATTCATCCGATGCAAGCTCTCGAAATCCACCTGGATTCCGTGTGGACGTGTGGGTGGACCTTCAGCTAGGATCGATCGCAGCTTGCTAGCTGGATTTCTATGGAAAATACAGACTTTATGGTAGCCGAGGGATAAGTTTCCATTTTAAATCGAGGCGAAACTCTGAAATGTTTCCTTGTCTTCGGGCGGAGCTCACGTTAGTATAAATAAGAATTCCCGTCAGGTATGCGGAAATATTTACACAAACCGAAAACTTACATGTGGTTCGATAAATAAATTCGAAGCCGAACTTTACGACTCTCACTACGAGATGAGCTGCCAAAACATTTTAAAAGATGCATGTTCTACATACATGTACAAATAAGAATAATAATACTTCTGAAGTAAGGGTCAACGCGTTGCGAGTAGTTTGAAGCTTTACAATAAAATGTAAAAAAAATCAAGATTTTTTGGTGAAAACGCGACTAAATCCCGGAAGCGCCCATTTACATAGCCGATGTCGACGCGATGGTGCGTGGCGACTTCAAATGGGAATTATAATACCAAATTGAATACAAAACTTTCCTTTCAGTGCCAGGTAATGGAGGAGTCTATGCACCGGAACAATCGAAAAGACAAATAGAATGAGAGTGGAGACGAGACACTGGCTCTGTTAAAATAATAAGTGGCTGACGCCTTTTCGACGCTCTGCCGCGCTTTTTTTGTAACGATAAATTTTTACGCTTTGATCTTTCCAATTCAAATAGGCTTTTTTCTCGTTGAATCAGAAGTTATAGGAATATTTCAAAAGCTTTAGGTGAGGCGACCGAGCGGATTTTCCTTCCCACCGGCTATATCATTCTGATTGAAATGCAAATGAAATGGTGTCCGTTCGGAACGTATTTATTCTATCAAACTTCTTGGTTAATCTCCAAAATTATCAAACCTTCATCAATCAATATTAAGGTCCCGTTCGGTGATATATGTACATTTAGTGAGCGATTTTCCCACTCAGCGTTCATCGCCTTAAGGTGTCAATCGCAAGTGGTACAGAAATTAAAGCAATGGCACGGTCCGGAGTTGGATGAGTGACAAATAGTGGTTAAAACTTTAAGATTGCCGCTGTGTGTCGAGTAATGTTAAACAGGTCTCGAATTTTAATAACAGTACATAGATTGTTCCAACTTTTATTTTTATAACTAGCACCGTTGTGGCCTATCAAAATCTTTACAACTTGCTAATAGATAAGAACAAGCTTGGTAAATCATAGATTTGTTATGTTACCAGTAAAACGGCCTGTTCATAGCACTTGGTGAATAAGTTGCAATCAAAGGAATAATGCACACGTAAAATAGTACATTATGATACAAGTGCGCGAAGTTGGTCATTACAGTCGAGGCGATATTGCACAGCCCGAGCCGCAAGGC
>DWJQ01002053.1:0-10121 GCA_018248915.1 Hesperia meskei straton | reverse complement strand
TGTAGGGCGACGCTCAATCTAGATATTTATAACATCATTGCGTGAAACATGTGTGTAAATGGTACACATACAAATCCGTATTGTAAATTAAAACGTGGACTTCGGTACCTTTTACCTTCTGCGTTATGCTCAAGAAATGGAAATAATGTCGGACAAACATGTAGCTACTGTTATAGTTCATATTAGTAGTAAATTAACTTTTAAGAAGACGCAACTGAAGAATTACGTAATATTTAATTAGGTAATTTTTACCATTACTATTGAAGAAAATTATTATTCTATAAAATAAGATTTAATTAGGTAAATCTTACCTTCGGATTCTGCGGGATTTAAAGTGTGATACAAAAAAGTAAAAGAAAAGGTATAAAAATTAAACATATTACGATTTTATTCATGTAAAAATTGAGCATATGAAGTAGAAATGTTGAGTCGAATTTAGCGTACAGGTAGTAAATACATTTAGCACATACTTAGATGAAGTACGCAAAATCACTCAGGACTTTGTAAAAATCGTAGTCGCTCGTGACTTAACACTCACTCTCTCTTTCGTTGGCTTGGTTTACCCGTATTATATAGTAATTGGCATTGCCTCGTATTAACCATATCATAGGTTATTTGCTTCGCTTTGATCTACCGATTACTATAGGATTCATTTTGGACTTAAATATCAATTTAAAGATTGTGGTAAATGCTACTACAACGTATGGTTCCAAGAGAATAGTATATATGTATGTATATATTTCTAATGTACAGTACGTTTAGGTTTAAACTATTCAAGGAAATTACTTCACTGACAAAGATAGACTATAGGTACATATTTTTATCAATAAATAGACTTTAAATAAGTTCAAGGTATAAATACGTTAGGGCTAAAATAAACTTTATCAGATTATATAACTTTCTTTTACAAGTTATTTTAATTATTTTATCATAAAATTAGAAATTATGAGGTCTGGATGACAAATGTAAACAATGAATGGAACAAAAGATATTGGATAATATCTCGCATAGTTCATTCTGGGGTAATTGATATTCCTACTTGGAACATAAGTCGCTAGAAAGGAGCATAATATTATAAATTGTTTTTGGTAACAATATTTTCCCGTCTTTGTGGAATTCGCGTCGGAATTCCATACTGGTATCGCGTTGGCAGCCATAAACCTCTCCTTCGATACACGACTCGAGTAAAGGATAAAGGCTATTTTATAACTTCAGCAACAAGTGTAGCGCGACTATCGTGTCTGATCGGCGCCTTATCATCAAACGGATCGGTGGCATCAAGTAACTTCGAATATTAAGATATAGGTCCTGAGAAATAGCTGCTGCAATACTTATTTTTTATTTTGCACTCCGTGTAAACATTCAACACTGTCAAATACGCCGTAGGCTTCCTTTGATGTCAATACTACGAAGGTCTAAAGAGTTAATACCAGCGAACAATGAATATGTAGCACCACGTTTCTGATGCCTACAAAACGGGAGTCGTGTTTTAGTAACATTAGTTGGTCAGTTGGCCAGGTGAGGACTGGGTCACAGACTCTTAGTGGTAGTGAGTGCTGTAAGTGATAGTCCACTTTGTATTAGTTACTTCATAGCCACCTTTTAATTTGGGAAGAAAGTAAAAGACAAGTACAAAAGGCGTAACAGTATCTCCACCTTTCTGACCGACAAATTACGACAAAGTAGTCTCATCAGCGCTTAATTAGCGCAAATTGTAATGTAATGACAAACATATTCCAAATAATTATGCAAAATCAAGATTTGAAGTAACTCAATCAATAATAGAAAAATAACGCCATTTAATGTTAGTTTAAATTTCACTGGTTTAGAAATTAAGAAGCAATAAAGCATTTCGGATAAGGGTTTTATGTTTTTTTCTTTATTTAAAATATTCGAAAAATAATCTTTTCTGGTGTTTGGGATATAGCTTTATATTTAATCTATTTCCCAGTGATTTGTCGCCGGCTCACCGGTACAGCCTTGTACTGCGAGACATGTTAGCAGGAAAACCGTGGCGATACGTTATCGCCCCAGATTACCATCTTATCGAGGGGACGTTCCACGGGCTTATAACCCAATAGATACTCGCTGTAAAATTTAGGAATTCTCTATTAATTTGCGTAGTTTTATATACTATTCGAATTAAAATTACAAGAAAATTTAATCAGGGATACATTCTGCGAGTTATGTAGTCGGCGGATTAATTTATGTGGCATACGAATGATACGAATATCGGGTTCGTTACAGACGGCTGCATATTGTGTTTCTTAAATGCAATCCCTAAGGACATCTATTCGGTACCTAGAATCCGATAAAATTAAGAAAATTAATTATAACTTAAACCTGAACTTCAAGGTTCTCCTAAGGCGAATACATAGATACGATATCTGGGTATTAATTTACCTACATAGTTTTCCATCATTACTGTGGCAAAACATGTTGAGTAGGTAATTTAATACGATCATAATCGGCCAATTTGTACAGAATTTGTATAATCACAAATATGAACCGATTATACACGTGATATTAATAATCACAGAACATAAGTAGGTACCTATACATGATAGTCTCAAACTTGGGTTGTAATTTAAGATTAAGCCTAAAATTAAACTTAATATAAAAATTAAGATTCACTGCCGTAAGAATAATAAATAAATGTTCGTAAAAACGTAAAATATTCTCATTCTTCAAATACTCGTTGCCCACAAGCCCACAAGTAATCCGACGCGAAGCTATGCAACAAGCGGCGTCCCAATTCCATAAACTGCAGGATACAGTATCGCGGCAACATCGTAGATGGCGCGATAAGATCGCGATCTCGCGCGATAACATATCGCGACACGTGTGCCGGTTCCGAAAGGAATTAATTAGATTCTATTGCTAGAGGCTCGGGCTGGCCCGCTTGGAACTCTCAAGCTCGGTTTTGAAGACGTTCAATAGTAATGTTCGTAGAAGATTTTACGACTAAGATAATACGACTGAGTTAGTGCTCTGTTATGTTAGTAAACGGGCAAGTAATTAACTTAATCTAAAGTTGTTTACCTTGCTTGTGAGCGTACCCGTGATGATCAATCTTTGTTTTTGAAGCGAGGGCTCTCGTTTTTCATTTTCGGCCTGTGCAATGTTACAAAAAAAGAGTTTGTTAGTCGCGGTTGTAAGTGAAGCCAGAATTAAACTATAAACGTTGAACAAATGTTTATAGTTTAATTAAACTATAGTTAGTTATTTAGTTTAATTAAACTATAAACATTGAACAGAATTAAACTATAAACATTTGTTCAATGTTTATGTTTAATTCTGGCCCCGTCGTTGTTTAGTAAAATCAAGTTTGGGTAACCGGAACGTCAGTTTTTCAGAAAAGACATTTATCTCGCGAAAAAGTTAAGCGAATTTGTTTAAGTTAATAAAGATACCCAGTTTTGGTTCCGGAATAGTCCACCAAATAGATACATATACATAAATAGCTATTAATATTAATAGATGTGAAATGGCACTAATCCTTCGTCCCAGCTTGATATGTTTTTAAATGGTTTCTTGACAACACCATTATTTCAACATCATTAACACTAATGATAATGAACGACCGTGATAATCAACTTTAAATAACTTATTTGGCGCGATATAAACTTAGATTAAAGCAGTTAGGAGAGATAAATCAAAAAATCAATTTACTCTAAACCTGGATAATCGCCATAGCGCCATGAAATATTCAAATTCGTTCCCATAAAGAGCAATTACGGGGCAATTTTAACGTCAAATAAACCACACTGGCGACGTTCAGCTAGGAACATTAAAATTTGGTTTCTTCCGCGAGGGGGCGGCTGGTTTAAAAGTGGGGTATATTTTGATGTGGTGATTGATTTGACGTTGTTATACTAAAGCTTTGAAATAGTAAAAGATAGGCTAATTTATTAATATTTATGCGATATGGCTGCGTTAAGTTAGGTAAGTAGGTAGGTAGACGCAAAATTTTGTAAGTGCTTTTATACACTTATGTCCGACGTACGTCATAACGGGTTTTTAACAATTTTCTCGCTGGGTTGTCCAAAAGAGATCGCTTCAAAGTGATAAGGCCGCTCATTGTTTTATATTAGGATTTTTTGAGATTTTATGTACTTACCTATGTGTACCTTATTGTGTGGTGTACAAACAATAAAGTGTTAAACAAATAAATTTGCGCACACCAACACGTGTTTCGTCATAAACGAAGCTTCACCGAGTAAGTCGGCTACGAATGTTAATGCTCTGAAATATAGCCGCTCGCATTACGCATACTAATTACTTACTAGACGATTTATGGGCGCACTAAGAAAACAATTTGAACAGTTAGTAGCATTTCCCATCAGTGTTTCTATAAAGAGGTTTTAATTGATAATTATCGGGTAATCACGTGACCGGGAAACAAACGCCGGTGTAATTTATCAAGGCCAGCACACGCAATAACTCCTGCGATGGTTTAATATCAATAAATAATTAAATCGGCCCAGCCTGACGCACGGTAGTTACATCTTTTAGAGATGATACCTGTTACACGTAGATACAAAATTGATTATTATTTTATTCATTTTATAACTACTTTGGCATTTTTGTTTAACATTAAAATAAATAAACTTAAGATTATAATCGGACTTATTAAACATTCGAATTTTCATAGAAATCACCTAATTATCCAAGATTTTATAGGGAAGAATTTCTGAAATTTTGATAGGCGTGAAAATAGATCTTTAATTTATTTAAACAATTTAGAAAATAATATTATCCTTAAAATATCGCATATCTACCAACCTATACAGGCTATATGTTTAAAATAAAACTTTTGAGTTATTTTGTCAGCCAAGCCACTGAACCTATTTTTTAATTATGAGATACCAGTTACAAGAGATGCTAGACAATAAAATCAAAGCTTTAACAGCACGAGTAAATTATCAAAGTACCTCAACCATTAAATAAAACGAATCCCCTTAATGATAACAATAGCAGCTAATAATTCTTTACAATCAAGCCATACATTTAAAGCAAGTTAGGGTTATAGCCTCAATGGATCACAATATAGCAGTTATTCCAAAACCTGCTCGCACACAATAACCCTGTAGAAACAAGACGCCCACCGGAAACGTCATAACCCTACACTACCCCGCGGGTATCGCAGACCCGCAGACCGCGCCGGTAATGATACAGGCGCGTAACTTTTGCGTATTCTGCGGAAATCGCAGAAACACGCGTGCTCACCGGGCAATAGCACGTTTGGGCAAATCACAAGTTAGCACTTAACGTACCGTTTCATTGTGTTTGATTGTTGGGTACATTGTTTGCAAATTACGTCTTTAGGGTCAGTTCGGACAGGCAGATTGAAAATTTACAGTATGTTTTATTCGGTTTGAGTTTTGCATAAAAATCGGATGGAATGTATTGAAAAACGTTTTTGCTAACTGCTGCATTAATTTACTTTTGCTGCTGCTCTTTGTGTATTAACTACTGTGATTACCATACCACAATAGTCCGTGAAGCAACTGATGACAAACCAAATTTTCATGAAGTGAGCCGAAGGCAGATTTGCTGGCTTATAAATAAACAGCCATATTTACTAAAATAACTAGAATCAATGAGTTTCGTCTAATCTAAGCAACTGATGCCATAGACCTGTACCCGCCTATTTAACAGCACAAGAACATGTTCATTACTGCATCGATATTAATAAAAAAAATCAATGTAATTCAATCTTTAACGAGGGAGCAGTAATCAGGGCATAACGACCGCGGCTACCACGACGCGCTCTCGTTTGTCAACCAATTCAATGCAGAGTTGATTGAAAAACCGTTTCATAGCGACCGTCCAGTGATTTTAAATTGCTGAAGAATCCACTAATGAATGAGCGCCAACATTTTGTATGCCCTTGTTTGGTCTTTCCGCGTTTATTTCGAGATTCTGTTTAACCTGTACGATATGAAGAGATGATTAGAAGTCTGCTGTATGTTCAATGTAAATCAACAACGTTAAACTTTGGCAGATCGATATTTTTTGCTGACGGAAAATTAAATTTGAAACTAAGTTTCTTGTTAACCCTAAACAAGTCCTTAGGCCGCTAAAATAAAAAGCAAGTAAAGTAAAAATTATATCACTCTGGGAACAACTCATATTATTCTTATATTTAATTTTATATTACGGAAGTTTATTCTCTGCTATGATCTCATTTGGTCACCAAATCCGCCCAAAGCAACAAGACCCAAAGCGAGTTAAAAAAAGTGATAAAATTGATGAGGTACGCAGATTACAATAGATATATAGTTTTACTTGACACAAGTTCACAGTCATACGTTCAAGTAGTGTCCAGCTTTGGCCAGCGATTAGCGTCTGACAGTAGGACAGAAAAAGACTGCATTGGCACGCCGTCGAATTTATTATTCAACGATAGGAATCAATTTCTTTTAAATGTGACGCCTATAAAGTATGCGGTGTTATAAATACAAAAGTTGCTGGCGTCGCAAGAAAAAGCGGTCGAGATACGCGGAATATTGCAAAGTATACATCGAACACGAAAAAGTCGTCTAAATCTGCAGCATCTCATGCTAAGTCAGTCAAGACAGTAGCTGTACTGCGGGAGATAGGTTCCCGTAACTTAAATATAATTATATTGAGAATACGTCAATAATTTTTATAAATCTGTAAGATGCATGTTTGAAAATTTTAAGGCTATAAAGGTAGACCGATATTCCGAATCATTGTGAAGTTGTAGCGTCAGTAAATTCGGAGCTATTGGTAGGTCAACAATATACAATTGAATACCTCTATAATTTTAAATTACGCTCAATTTTAATATTTAGAAAAAATAATTTGCACGCGGCAAATGAGTAGACAGAGTTACAGAAGGTGTGATTCTGCATGATTTCCAATTTGTTCGCTGCGAACGGAATCCTACGAACACCAGTGTAGTTCATTAAAAGCGTGCAACTCGAAGCAAATTGATTTTTTGCCGGTACTTAGCAACATTACATTAGAGAATGCATGTGAATGGGCAGTTTATGCCGTACAAGTACTGAAGCCATCCCGATAATAAGATAACTGCTGGAACCACGAGAACATTTCCAATTATGCTAAAGCAAAAACATTATTGTAAACGATTTAATATAGAGCGCACATAAACGGTTTATAATCAAATAACTGTAATACTATTCTATTGGTCGTGTCGTAAACACTTCTTTAATACCGTTACGTTTATTGTCCGACCGAGAACACATTTCTGTTTTATTTGCACACTTTAAATGTAAACTGGAAAAGTGCAAATATCATCAGATGTTTATTTTCAATACAATAACTATAAAACTTGGACTTACATTAAATATATAACAAGTTGTACTACTCGTATATTATACGGATGATTTGAAGCCATTACTGCCATACTGTAGATATTACACTGGTATCTTGTCGTTATTGGGAAGGTTTACAAGGTCTCAGATAAATCAAGAAAAGCAGGAAAGAATTACTAAGAGAAGGTGTTAGGCATTTGGTAAACACCTAATTGTTACTACATTTTCATTGCTAAACGAAGGGTGATTTTGACGTCGCAGTTAATATCGACCTTCAATTTGTAAACCCCTTGTTTTGTTTAATATTGGTCGGTGACTCTCACCGCTAACAATTACATATATACCTAATGACACTTGGCACTATTCCTAGGATTTAATCCATCGAAGAAAACTGATTTTCCGGGGGGAACAGGATAAAAATGCCGGCTATTTATTACTGAAACAAAAACTGTTCATATAATTAAGGAAATGCCTGAAAATAAATTACATTGTCGGTTTCGAATGCGTGTAGCACAGGCTTACTGGAGCGAAGCGAGGGCGGGCAGCTAGTGTACTAATATATAGGTAAAACGAACAGACAAGAAGCGCAGACAACCCGTTTTTATTGCAGTGGCGAGTATTAAAAATATAACGCTAGTCACTTATCCAATCCAGTGCGGCAGCGTGTTAGGTTTTTTGTTATCGCCACTCCGAGCCGCGTAAGGCAATTACCCGAAGCACCAGGGCTTGTAGCTGCTGCCGTGACAGGAAACGAATACGCAACCCATTGCTGACTTGAATTAAACTAACGACTTGAGTTTACTTTAGCAAACAGGGCTTTAGGCGTGGCTTGCAAACATCCGACCATGAAACTTCTACATGTTTTAAACGTGTAGGTAATAGGTATTTATTGGTTAATACTTTTATACCTACACAAGAAACGCTAAAACAATGTTATTTGACAAGTAGTTTAGTTAATTTTAAAACAATTTTAGCAGGATTCTAAAGGACCAATTCTTAAATCATAAATTAAAGAATACGTATAAGGAATCCCCATGGGTCTCGTTGGGATATTTTATAAAATCAGTATTAATAGGCCTTCTAAGTTCTTCTAAATACATTTCACTGATGATGATGCATGAAAGTTTATATTTTTGTCAACACCGAGAGAAAAATAATTTAATTCAGATGTTGTGATGTCATTAAAGTAAATTTATTATGATGATTAAAATTTTAAAGAAAATGTAACTATTATTAGTAATACTGTAACAGGTGGCACACCTATTAAGTACATGAAGCTGTTGCCGTATTAAAATAAAAACAACGGAATCTTTAAAGTACAGTTGAAAAACCCTTTAATTTGCTTGTAGATAAATAGTATTACGTTGTTAAAATGTGTGCTATAAGGTTTATAGGCGAGAAAACGCAGTAATTGCTGACTAACGTCTGGCACCCGGCACGCATTATTGGTCATTTGTGGGATTTACGTTTTTCTTCTGTCGCACGTTAGCAACAGAGTAAATGGTAGCTACAATGTCTTTGGGCGACTATTACAATTAGTACTCGTTTTTATCGCCACAGGTTAAGTTGTATACCGGAAACTTCACAGACTGAATATGTATAAAATGTTTAGAGATAGCGTTAGTTGTTATTTCACAAAACAAAAGACAATTATATTGGGTCGAAATTTAATCCCAATTTTTTCTATGTACATACATATATAGATAAATGAACGCTAACACACTTATACTTCCGCAGTAGGTTACCAGGTACCTGTGTCGCGGGTGACATGGACTACATATATAACACATCACAATGACACCCATGACCCGAGTACAAATATTTATCTGACACATAAATATCTGCCCCGGCCGGGAATCGAACCCGGGACCCCTCGCGTCGCAGGCAGGGTCGCTACGCTACCAACTAGGCTTCAGGGTCGTCATGAATGGTGGAACAGAGACGAACGAAACCCCATTCTGAAATGTTTTTCATTAAGCCCTAATAAAGCTAACTTACTCCAAGGCTCCATACATTTACCTATGCCAAATTTTAACGTCTGGCGTTGAGTAGTTTCGGCTGTACTGTATCATACTTGTATATCAGTCACGCAGTAACGGACTAACGGAAGATTTTTATACGTATACGTATTGATGATGATTGGTGGGCGATGGCGACCACTTGCTATGATGGCTCGTCGCTTGTTTGTTGGCTATATAATAAATATAATAGGTATTATGTAGTTGTTATGTTTGTTTGTAGTCTTCAAGAGACATCTATTTTTGTATGCGTAATGCGTTGTATCCTGTAGTATCAAGTGAACTGGGCTCCGGCCGTGTTGACGTACAGGCGGACGGGCATCTGATGATAAATGATCATCGTCCTATGTGGACACTTCCCACTCGAGATAAGTGGCAGACTGTGACTGGGAACGTTCGTTGTGGAAAATATCTAGATTAATATTAATAAAATACGGGTAAATCCGCCTGTACTTCGCGTTAAACCTACATAAATTTCTAACGTTTCAAAATGTTTAGTATCTACATTATTACAATAGAATCTTTGTATACAGAAAAACATAACTTGTTTCACATAACAATTGGCACAACAAACTTACATATTTATTGTCAGTCTAAAGAAAACTCCAACTCCATTGGAGTTAACTTAAATTCGGCCCTAAGTGCCTAGCATTATATTTTAAATAAAGATCTAAGTACCAAATCCGTTTTAGTAGGTTAGAAAAACGACAAAATCAAGTTAGCTCATCTGGTGGCGGCTGTTTTTCCGGAATCACTTTACCACTAGCTGACGTGTATTCTTTACCAGCATCCTTTAATG
>DWJQ01002052.1:0-10123 GCA_018248915.1 Hesperia meskei straton | reverse complement strand
CCTTTGTTTCTATACGTTTGTATGGTACATAAAGTAATAAATAAATAAATATAATAAAATTGTTTGTTTACGTATTAAATATACAATTCGACGTATATTTTTATGGTTTTGTAAAATTGGACACATTTTCGGTACCTCGAAAGTACCGCATACAACTTTTCAACCATTATATTCAATATAAATACTGACAACATCAAGCCCTCTTCCTTGTTTTTATGAATTATCACTTATTATTGAAAGACTCGAGCTGCGGAAAGATGTGGGCTCTCTCTATTTTTTACTGTCTGTATAAAGGGAATTTTTTTGACGAACTGTTCCAATTGATACCTGCAGTTGATTTCCGCGACCGTACATTAAGAGGTAAAGGCTGGTTCCACTAATACTATCTGGATGTCAGGCATTCATCTATAATTCAGATTTCACGCCACTTCCTGGCACATACCTGTAAACTGTGAAACGCCTCTTCTCTATTGATGTGCTCTATCTACAGTGCTATGACATGAGGTATTTCAAAAAACGCCTCCATCGCTTCCTTCTTGGCCATCAACACGTTAACCAGGCCTCTGGTGTTGAAAATGTCCATGGGCTATGGTGATCACCTACCATCAGGTGACCCGTCTGCTCGTTGCCTGCTTACGCTATAAAAACAAAATTGAACATCACTATAATCCAGAAATCTAGTTGATCGTGTCGTGGTAAGTACATTATGCTTTCATTCATTATGCTTTTCTAAAAAATATTCTTACCCATAGAAATAATTGATATTTTAAATTCAGCGTAAAATTGCAAGTATGTTCAAGGAAGTAATTATAAATTGTGATTTGTGTTCGAATTGTATAAAGGATTACACAACATGGTTAGCAAACCATCAAGATAAATATAGTCGATACGAAGAAATATATTTAAAGAACAATGAGTTCAAAAATGCTCGTTTATACACTTGTCTCTATTCAAATTATATTAGTAAAAACCATTAAATTTGAAAAACGTAAGTAGGTATTCTATTTATTTCAGAAATGCAAAATAATAAATTATTATCCGATAGGTTAAAGCACTACAAATACATTTTGTTTTAATTTTACTGAAACTTAAGTTATAGGGGATTTATAACCTCGAAGTTGATTTCAGCGGTAGCAGAAAAAGTGTGGAGTACACCTTGTAAGAAAAACCAACATGTCCTAAACGATTGCAATTGGTGCTGGTGTGGAAAGAATTATCGCTTCCAATGCAAGGCTCGAGTTTGCGAGGAGGTAGACGTGTTTGGCCACTTTAAAGGTATCATTCATCAATTCATTAAGATACTTTAATCAAAACAACTCAAAATATTTAGAGACGAATCTTCAACAGATACAATTCAAGAAATGGATGTTGGCATGGAAGGTCACGGGTCTTGGAGGTCGAAGCCAGCTTCCTGCACTCCAGGAGTTCGATATCAACGAGGAGAAGTACTCTGCATTTGCGATGAAGATGGCAACTGGCCTAATCCAATTTGCAGAGACCTTTTCAGAATACTTCACGCTGTAGAAGTCACGGAAAAAGTAGAAGAATCAACGTCACAGATTTGTTCACCAGCAAAATTATATTTAGTAGGATGTAATACCTGCTTTTGCCCATCCTCCGGTAAATTAGATGCAACCCTTTGTACTAACCGGACATGCTCTGATGGAGATCCAGTTTTAGAACTCAAAGATGATGTAGAACTCAAAGAAGATAAAGAAGGCGAAAATGCTAAAGAAGAACTTAAAGTGATTAACACAGAACGCGATGATGATGAAGAATTAGATGATGATCACGGTGATTTAAAAAATGTCGAGGAGGAACACGATGATTTTGATAATGAACATAATGATCTTACTTTTTCTGAGTCAGTTATTAGGACAAGGAAGATACTCGAAGTATACGTGTCATGTAACCCCAAAAAGAAATATCTCATGGGCCGTAAGAGATGTGAATGTCTTACCAACAATAGGCTTATATGTAAATATGTAGAGATCCCAACATATGGAAAAAAGTTAGACCGATTAAAAACTTCAAAAAGTACACTTTGCAGCGGAAAAATAGGAAATGTGATAAAATATGGATGCAATCTGTGTAAATGTAAGAAAAATGAATTAATGTACTGCACTACAAAGCTATGCATGATCCAGAACAAAAAGCTAAATCGGTTTGTTAAAACGTTGCCCAAATTGAGAACTTCAGTAGAAGCACCCTTGGATGACTTCGACTGCATCCCAGGAACTACTTACAGGCGAGGTTGTAACAAATGTTTCTGCCAAATTTCAAAGGGACAGAAGATATTTGGCTGTACACTTAAGGAATGTCATTCGGTAAAGGAAAAATTTAACATGGTAAGCGACTGCGTGCTGAATACAAGCTACAAGACAGATTGTCTAACATGTTCATGTGACATTATAGATGGTGAGAAATATGAAGTTTGTATGATCGACTCAGAATGCTGGAGTCCGATGCCGAAGGAGAATCAGATGGGGAGTGAAGTGGAAATTGTGCCTCTTCAGCAAGCAGTACGCGAATATTGTCCTAATGGACATTCGTATAAGGTCGGTTGTAACTTGTGCATTTGTCTGTCCAATGGCAACGCGTTATGCACGGCTTCGGATTGTTCTAAGAAATTAGATTTAATAAATTGATACATTAAGATAAATAGGTACATTGTAATTTCTTTATATCCCATATTTTCAATAACGGCAGCGCAGATTTTTTGTTGGCCAAAAAGAAAGGAAATAAGCCTGTCATTTTGTATGGGTGTGTACACAATTGTCTTGAAGTCTGTAAGTGGCAAAATCGCAAAGGATTACAAATAAAACTGCTAAATTATGACCGAATAGTATATTTTCTTTCAAGAACAATTTTAGCTTCAACCTATCGTCTTTTAACACTTAGATTTAAGCACTAAATAGAGCTAAGTTACAAAATAATAATTTAATACTTATCAAGTAGATACTTATTTAATTAATTAAAACAAAGAGAAAAATCAAAAGGCTGTCTATATGACTTTGTGTGCGACATAGTATATTTATCTAGTGATAATTTGTGCTAAGATTTGTAACATTTTAAAGCATTTTCTTTTAAATATAGCACCAGCATATTGAAGCCGTTCAACAATTAGCTATCTATCTACTTGTAATCTAGATATTATCTATTAACAGAGATTAGCAAAATGTAATCATGATTAACGATTACGATTTCATCTATGTTTTACAGGTGTTAAGAACATCAATGTTTTTAGGGGGTAAGAGCATAGAGTTCACCAGAGGAAGTACCACCGCCCACCACGATACTTAGCAGTTAGTAGGATTTCTGCCGTCGTAATAATTGTCTTAACGGCAATAGTGTTCCGAATAGAAAATGATAAATTTCGATACATATGCGTTAAATGGTCTTGACTTGAAACTTAGCCAAAAGTTTACAAGAAAAGATAAATTAGTCGGTCTTGGCGGGGGCACTCTCGTGCCTCCAAATTAATCATAATCTATGATCATGTACATTTTGCCCATCTCTGACTATTAATACAGTTTCATATGTATTATTTTTGTTATAAATTGAATATATTTTTTCTGGCCATGTAGAAATGTCTACATCTATTTCGAGATAAATTTTAGCTATCTAATATTTTTGATTATGAACTATCGTACCAATCACTCGATTAGGATGGTCTGGTTGCAATCGTAATCCAAAATAATTTCAAAATCGAGAAGAATAGATCCAATTTAGAGAAAATCTAGTTACAACACTATTTAAAATGCCTCAAGTTTTTAAAACGGACGATTCGTTTACAACACACAGACACACTGACACACAATAATTTCAATTAAAATTAAATTTCAAACAAAATAGATTTAAAACAATACATAACGATTGGGTCATACTCGTATAAATCATTTAAAAAATTGTTTGATATAAAATCGTTTTTCACTTAGAAGCCGACGAATTAATTAAGAAGTGATATTGTTTTCTACAATCTATTTTTCATAATAAAGTATGTAATTAAATATCAAGAGTTCAAAAAGTTCCCTGAATGTTTAAAACTGTTCAAATAAAATATAAAAACGTATATTTAATTTTAATAAAACGACATACCTATCAACAAAAAACAAGTTAATGACATTTAATTACCGTAAAGTATGTAATTAGGCAAAAAATTAAAGGCTTATAAAGTTGTCCAACAAAATTAATATTAATTAATATCTATTAATTTATTATTATTAATTAATATCTATTAATTAATATTAATTTATCATACGACCATTTCAAATTAAACAGAAGTAGGTAGGTTATTAATAAATACTACACTCTGAAATGTAATTCGAGATAAAAAAGATGAGAAAATTGTCATTAAATTTAAACATTTTAATTTTAGTTTATTACAAAAAACCATATAAAAAGTGTAAGTATGTACATGAATAACTTATTATTAAAATAGAAGTAATTTGTAAAAATAACCACGCAAGTAACAAACATACCTCTCTCTCTCAACATAGAACGTAAAGATTTAATAAATACCTAACTCTCTTTCGTGCGAGTCAAGTCAGGTTACTTAAACTAGTTTTCTCTTTCTATGTATTGAGTCATAAGGACACACTTCGATATTCGTAGAAGATACATATTACATATTATATTAAATTGCGCACGCGCAGTCTTAAAAAAAAGAAAACTGATTTAAATAAATTTTAATTAAATATTCGTAGTATTAAACGAGTAACTTGTCTTCAAGTAAAGGTAGCAACGTGACTTGTTTATGTGCGTGCCGATACGCACACACAAAAACTCGTCAAAAGTAGTTTGAAATGCCACGCACACAATCAAGCCTCTTTACATGCAAAGACCTAATTCTTAAGTAGAAGATCCAGATGGGGATCTAGGCCAAAAATAGACCAACAAAAGGCCATTACAAAACTGAAATTTAACAAAAGTACCAGGCGATCATAGCTTAGGAGAAGGTGTTGTTGACCTGTCTGCAGCATTTGATTATGGTGCTGAAGACAAATTATCCTTAAGTAGTCCTAAAGTGGAACTTAGGCCAAAAACAGGCTATTTTAAGGCCAATAAAAAGCCGAAAAGTATCAGGCGATCATAACTTAGGAGAAGATATAGTTGACCTGCCTGCAGCATCGGATGAAGGTGATGAAGACAAAATACTAGTCCTACCCAGAGCAGGACCTAGGCCAAAAACAGGCCAACTTAAGGCCAGTAAAAAACCGAAAAGTTAACAAAAGTACCAGGCAATCATAGTTTAGGAGAAGGTGTCGTTGACCTGCCTGCAGCATCTGATGAAGGTGGCTCGTCGCGGCAGCTCCCGCAGTCTCGCCGCACCGACGTACGTACATGCTGATCGCAGACCGCCCAGGATGTCTTTCACTGTCACTCCGACATCACCCCGGTAGGCTACCTCCACTGTCTTACCTGGAATTAAATATGTATATGGAATTTTAATGAATAATAAAACTTTAACATTAGCACAAAACAATAACATTATCAATGTAGCAGAAATCAATTAAATACGTATTGTTAGGGGTAACTCAAAAACTAATCGTCTGATGTCGCTCAGAAATGTGACCATATGGACCAACTTCCACATAGACCAACCATCGAATACAAAAAGAATTATCAAGGTTGATTAACCCAATCCAAAGTAACGGGGTAACTAACACACATAAAAAATAGAGATTTTTTTAAGTATGATATCCTAAGATTAGGTACATGCCGCTCGCCATCACGAAGTAAATTGTGCTCATATATCAGTCACATCTAACCAAACCTCACCTTCAGAAGACCGGTAATCCGCCACCACGCCCGAATGCTTCAACATGGCGGTGGACGACGACATGCCGTAGAACAGCTTGACCTGCCGGCCGTCGGGCTTGGTGACCACGTCGCCGCCGCACTGGTCGTGCCCCGCGAACATGCCGCCCGCCATCACGAAGTCTGCGCCCGCGCCGAACGCCTTCGCTACGTCGCCGGGGCATGTGCAGCCGCCGTCCTAGTGGGTGAGGGATGAGGGATGATTATTATCAATACTAATAATATAAATTAAAAGAATTTGTTTGTCGGAACGCACTAATCTCAGCAACAACTGGTTCTAATTGAAAAATTCTTTTTGCGTTAAATTGTCCATTTATTGAGGAAGATAGGTTATATAACATCACGCTACGAACGATAGGAGCGGAACACAAAATTTCCCGAAGCTAACGAGGGCGTCTACTAAATATGCCTTGCAGGACAGCGTCTGCCGGGTCACCTCGTAATTTGATAAAACCGGGAACGGGAAATAAGTACGTATTTCGATGAGGCCACTGCGACCAATCCGGATCTATTATGTCCATTCCATTCAAATTAGGTCTGGTCCCTTCTCCTACAGTCTGGACGAACCGTAGTGTTTTTGGGGTCCAGATCGTTCGTTTAATTTGATCGGTTAGCGATTATTTACTTCTAAGAAGTGACCCTCACCGAGATGATGTGTCCCTTGAGCCCGTGGGCGGCGTCAGCGCACTCGATGACGGCCGACAGCTGCGGGTAGCCCACGCCGGTCTTGATCCGCGTCGTGCACACCGAGCCCGGGCCTATGCCCACCTGTAGACAATGGTATAACTATACTGTATTTTTACACGAGAAATATTCACAGACAATAGATTTCAATACAAACACGTATGTACCTATACAAAAAGGTGGTACCTATTACTTATCGCTCAGCGGCGATCATACCTCATAATTTTTAAGTAATAGACTATGTGGTTTTAAAAGAATAAGTAGGTTAAAAGTTAAAACAAAAATAATACCTAAGAACCCTGTTAATATTATAAATTACCTTAATAATATCAGCTCCAGATAAAATCAATTCTTCTACCATTTCACCCGTCACAACATTCCCGGCCTGGAACCAAAGAATTTTACGTTTAAAATTTGTCTTTAGTTAGCACATCACTGTCCAGCATTCACTGGTATATTAAGAAGTTATTTTAATCCAGAAATTCCTACAGCACAGACACGGCAAACTTATACCACAATCACATCTATAAAACCAAAAAATTTACCACGACTCACAATAATGGTGTGTTTGGGGAAGGCGGCGCGCACCCGCCGCACGTACTCCACGAAGTGCTGGGAGTACCCGTTGGCGATGTCCAGGCAGATGAACTTGAGCTCCGATATCGAGTTCAGGATTTCTGACAGCCGGTCGAAGTCCGCCTCGGCTGTGCCTGAACTCGCCGCTGAAAAGGACACAGTTTCATGAATATTTTCATTTTAAACTTGTATTCGATTTCGGGTTACAACTTCCAGTGTTGATAATAATGGTTTGACGACCTCATAGCCTATAAATTGCTAGGGATCCTTTCTGCGAATTGCTAAGCTAAGCTCTAAGTGATTGAGCGATACAGTGGGGATTTAAATGTGTAACATTATTACGCTCTACCACAAAGTAAGTGAATTATATTACAAATGCTAAATTTAGTCTGCTGTCTGCAGTTGGGGAGTTTCCTCGTCTGGAGACAATTCTGAATATTGTATCCGGTCAAGCTTGTCATTAATTATAATTTATGTATTGTCATCGGATTTTGACCTTTGATCTTTTTGAATTTGGTGGTAAATAAGGCTGAATGATTCCGTTACATAAAAACCTACAGGTGGACCGCGTTAAAACTTACCCATTTGCTCCAAGCATTCAGGATGCTCTTCAGCAAACTTCTTCCACTCTTCCAGGGTGTAGTACTTGTGTATGCAGGTGAAGAGGCCATGCTGGAACAAAAATGACTTTTGTCTCGTATAATAAGGCTTAAACTTTTCTGCTTAGATAGATTCAGGATAATGAGAAACATAAAAAACATTTTTGCGGTTATTATAAAATGCAAGTGAATTTTAGGTATTTGTCGGACAAGTTATTGCTAGTAAGTAAAAAATATTTTTATGAGCTATTAAATTTTACTACAAGTCGTAAAACATACTATCACTAAGATTTACTATGTAAGATCTGTACTAAGTAATTACATAATATACCTAACTAACACAACAATAAAAAACAACAAACTAAAAAACAACAGATATGAATTCTGATAAAACCATTGAGATACTATGTATACATCAATGGATAAAACGGTCTACATACTCGTAGCTTAGCAACTTAACAACGTCTTTACGATTTGACCAATTTCAGATTTGACGAATTACCGATTTGACCAAAGTCGTAGGTACAACCCGCTACATATCCAGCGTAAACGTTTTATATTAATAAACGTTATGCCAATCTTCTAACAATGGACATACAATACGTTGAACAATGTGATTAGCGTCATGCTAATTATGTTACAAAGACAATCGTAACTTACAAGAAACAATGAGGTGGAGGTTGTACAAAATGATTCGATTTTTTATCACTTTAACATAAAACAAATTAACCATCATCATCGCGACACATATTTGTCATATTGTTGGGTATAGCTGTTGTCTGCTGTGAGGCCAGGCCATACTCCACCACGCTGTCCAAAAGGTGGACTACACACACCTTTGAAAACATTAAGACGAAATCGCAATTGGTCAGGTGTTCTCACGATGATTTTCATCTCCGAAGCAATATTGCTCAAATTTAATAGGTAGGACTACACTTAACTAGCAACACCACCAAACGATTAGCAGAGTATCCTTTCGAATAATAATAAGATATCAAAATCGGTACACCCAGTAAAAAATATTAATACCTACTCATATAAAATTTAAGAACCCCTCCTTTTTTATGTCGGTTAAAAATCAATTCAATACTTTAGTAAAGTATCTTTATGTTCAAAAACTCACCTTAGACAACTCTTGCGCCATTTCGAAGGTGCCGACGGTGTCCATGTTGCTGGCCATGACCGGGACACCCCGATACGTGTAGCCGGAATTTCGGAATGTAATCTCCCTGAACAAGTCCACCTGGAATAGAAAAAAATCTTAATTATATAAACGCGAAAGGTCATTCATCATCGCAATCCATAACTGTCCCACTGCGGGGACGGGTCTCTTCTCAGAATGACAAGGTTAAGGCATGGTTAAGGCCATAATCCACAGCGCTGGCCAAGTGCAGTATGCATGTTTTCTCACGATGATTTCCTGCATAGCGAGTGCATTTAGTAAAACCTCATGTTATAGGCGTTTTAAGCAATATTTAAATAATTAATATTATTTAAATGCTAAATAAATGTTTAGTTAAGTAAATGTCACTCCTAAAATTCCGAAGAGTCAGAAGTATATGAACCCGGACGGACACCCCGAGTAGCAGGACAAATTCTTAACTACTAAGTATGTAGTAGGCTATCACCTGTGCTATCACCGCTTAAAGATCACGCACCACGAAATTGTTGTTTTTATTCGGATTATGTCAAGAAAACTTTCATAGTGCTTCAATTCCGACTCGATTGAATAGTTTGACACATTCTGTTTATTATAATATTCTGTATAATATATATTATGCATTTATAAATTAGCAGAATCGAGGCTCTGGATGGGTAAAAATCCAAACATTTACCAATCCCCCTGTTGGTTAACTTGATAGATCACTTAGGGTCGATGGTCGATGCACACCACCGGGCTATCAGCACTCCTCATTTATATGGATATGTAAATATATATGACTACCGTAGTTCTAAGGTTTTGTTGCTAGGCAACTGCGTCTAAACATCAGCTATACTTGAGCCGCAGAGAACATGAAATTGCCACTTCCCGCTAAAAACAACTTTATTACGTCTACTCATAGTTCAATTTAGTTTGTAAAGAACAAAATTTACGTAAGGCATTTTAAGTTCTTGCCGTCAATCTACAATAAACAATAACCACAGGGGTAGAAAGCTGACATTTGTCTGTGCTGCTATTAAAACGAATTCCACATCGAACGGAAGTACCTATAGATAGTCACACGGTGTTAGAGTTTATATTTGTACAAAACAATTTTGTTTTTATTATGTAAGGAAACACTTATTACTTGCGGAAACTGAACCAACTCCGAGCTTTCGGTAGCTGCCTTATCTGAGATTTTAACTACATATTATAAATAATCATGTTTGTCGGTTGGTCTTAGTAAGCATTGTTTCTCACAGTGAGCGACAAATTGAGCTCTGAAGGCCTAGAAGAGGAAGTA
>DWJQ01002051.1:0-10123 GCA_018248915.1 Hesperia meskei straton | reverse complement strand
GATCTATCGATGGCGAAAATGCCGTACAGAATCATATGACCAAAATGTACTCCCTCTACCTGTACTTTTGAATTCTCACCAGCACTCAGTTGGACAGCTTACAAGTGACGGCATAGTGCTAAATCTTATTATTTTGTGCTCTTATATCGTCCTATATACATCACCTGGTGGTTCGTACGACCCACCCATTTTCAACATGGGCCTGTAGTCTACAAGCTTTTATTTGCGGCTCTAAAAATCGAATACAATTTTAACTAAATTCACCAAATTCGAAAAAGCCCTTGAAATTGTTATATAAAATAAATATTTACTTTAAAAAAAGCTTTTAATAAACAATTAACACACACTACCATACCAGATAGCACAGACAATACAAATAACACCCAAGACTCGAGAACAAACATTGGTCTGTCACCTGATATTTGACCAACCGGGAATCAAACCCGTAATCACTCGTTGCACCACTGTTAACTCCGGTGTTGATAAAAATAAGATAAAAATTCCACAAGTATTCCATCCATGAAAATTCCGCGCACGACAGCACTGCAAAAGGAAATTTGATGCGCAATTCTAAAAGAAAACCCGATATTCCGATTCGGTTAGAAATCCGCAAACAGAAGGAAGGAAGTGGGGGATCTCAGCGCAATGTCTCAATCAGTTCATTTGAGGCTGGGGTCACGCGCGACCCCAGATAAGGTTCGGGCCACACTGTGGAGTACATCCTGTCATCTGGTATTACAATCTGGTTGATTGTAGTTACAGTGTTACATGAATTTAAATGTGATTTTTGTGCTTGAGACTAATAAACTCCCTCGCTTTGCTTGGGAAAAGTTAATTATTTTGCCAATTTTGCTACAAGTTTCGCTATAGATCCGGTCCTATAAGTCGAATCTTAATGTTATATAGCCTAAAAGCCCTCCTTAACAAATGGATTAATCAACCTAAGGGTGCGTACAGATTATGTAACATGTTATATAACTTCTGTTTTATAACACGTCCATACTATCTAACATTGTTTTCTAACAATGAAACATGTAACAAGACCGTACACATTAAAATAACATTGTAATATAACAGTGTTAACAATTCAATGCGTGTCATTTCTTAAAATATTGCATATAACATTGTTGCAAAAACTAATAACATGTTATATAACTTGTAATTGGAACACATATCGTCCACATTAAAAAACATGTTATTTAACTATTTTATAAAACATGTTTTGTTATATAGACTGTACGCGGCACCATTAGATGTAAAGTGTCAACATTTATTCTGAATTTTCATAAATGTTAATTTCTTTATTTTTAACCGACTTCACAAAGGAGAAGGTTATCAATACGACACTTTTTAAACTTACTTTAATAATGTGATGGTTTCACTTTGACTTCGTTTCCGTATCCGTTTCTCGAACCAACCCAACTAAACTTAAACTTCATTTGCACCTTCATCCTCATCCTCATCTTAAATTTGCCTTCATTTACACCTCCCTTCATATTGTAAGTATTCGTCTTTCCTATGATCTATTCCACTCTCATGATGTTTTAAAGTAAGAACAAGGGTTCTACATAACTTGCTGTTTAGTAGAACGTACGTACAAACGTACGGACGTTTTTTTATTTTTTTCGCTTTGCATTAATTTTTATTTCGGAAATGCTTCTTTACGCATAATGGTGGAGTAAGCTCTAAATCTCTTCAGTTACGAGGAGAGAGGGCCATTAATGTCTTGAAATCATTTGGTTTATAAAATGGCCAAAAGAATCACCGAATAACATTTAGCCCACAAATATAAAATGGTCAAGAATAATCAATTTTGTTTTTGATATGAATGATTAGTTCCATTGAAATATTATGATTTCAATGTTCAAGTATCAGGATAACATGAAAACAGAGAGAATAAATTTCGAAAATTATACATATAAGGTGTCAATGCCACTTTTTAGTGTCTTTTTTGGGGGTAATAAATTAGGAATGATCGGATGACATTTAAGTTATGGTTTTGGTAAATCATGATCATGTCAACAACAAAGAGGTACCTAGGTATTATAGGATTAGCTCAAATTCTTATTTTTAGTAAAATATACATTCTTAGATATTGTTCATTTATGCTCCGTATCAATCAGTAAGATGACATCTTTCTATTTTTATATTTTCTTTCGTGTATGTGCTCGTATTTCACCTGTTCCAGCAAAAGACAAAACAAAAATATCGTTCGCCCATACTTTATGTCGCATAGAAATCAGCTGCATTCACACCTTAATAAGCTTAACTTTACTTCCGCATCACAGCATCCTACTCCGTACAATAGGGAGACTAGGTAGTCGAGAAATATTAAATTCGCGCGGACGAAGGCGCATCGCTTTCGATATTCGTTATTTTAAGTATAGAAAACAATAAAGTACTACTTTATTCAGTGACCTATGAATGTTGCCATCGTTTAAATTATCTAACTAAGTCAAAACTGGTTGTAAATTATTAAATTTATGGTAAGGAATCCGAAAACGTAGATTACATTTTTCATTAAACTACAAATATAATGGCTCATGCTCATGCAGGACTTAAACAACAAGTTTGGCACAAAGCGGGCGCCATATAAATAAACGATTGCCATATCTGTACGCAAGTAAGGCTTACGCGATTTCTTGATGCCAAATTCATGCATTTGCAACTCCCTCGGTGACTCGGTGCTACCGGCCTCCGATGTTGTTTTCAAGCTGCAAGCTCTTTAATAAAACATACGTGATCCTGTTTTTTTATTGAAATTGCGTCGCATCTTGCAGCGGCGCCGTGAAGTCCACGGTTAATATAGTTTTTAATGCATTCAATTTCGATTCGATCTTGCCATTATAGTTCTTGTCCCCGTAGGTAAAGATTGTGCTTTTAAAGGAATTTTATTGCAGCATGGCCCCGTACATTTCATTTTCGTTCAAAACGTTGTACTCAAAGGAGCTTTTACTTCGTTTCATTATGGTAAGACTTAAGAGCCCCGTTACCTTGCTTTTCGATCGAAAACAGGTTTACCAGATTTTCGTTCGGAAATATCAAGTTTCTATATAGCACATTACAAGAAAACTTGTTGAGTTAAACTTAAAATGTAATTTCTCCAACATTTTTCACACGAAAACAAAGTCGTAGCATTTAACACAGGCTTCATCTATATATAGTATTACCCATCGATCCAATAATAAAATCGATGATATTACCTCAACAAAAACTTTGAAGTTTTAACATAAAAGTAACATTATAGGTAATGAGTAAAGTAATATTTATTTTATGACTGCGATTCTTTACCATGATAGGCTAAGACTTAGAGGACCTGCATCAGCTTTTAGTTATTGTTTTTGAACAAAGATTATGTACCTGTGATTTTCGAATAAGTCTCTGCCAGTGTTCACTTGGGATTTAATTATTGATTTGTACATTAATAAAACTTCTGGTATCGAACGCTTCATTCATAAGAGTTTTGTTTGCGCTAAGGTGACGATCTATGTAGATATGCGAGGGAATTCGAAAAGCTCAGCAAATACCCACTTTGGTAAGATCTGACGTGACTAGGTATGTACGAAATTGTTGAGATGCTACTAGTGGTGTTCGCTATAGGGAGCAAATGTTAGTGTTTAAGAAATATCAAGGAATATTTCCACTTTCCTTAGACAAATCGGAAGAATGAAATACGATGTGGTAACATGATGATAATCAGTGATCTGTTTAGATAGACTTTAGCAAGATACATTGCAGTAGGTATTTTTTTATTGAACTAAGGTAGCAAACGAGCATGCAGCACCACCCTTCCGCTGCCGCCCATGACAATTGTGACCGACTTAGAATAAGACCCAATTTAGGGACCAGGGTGGTTAGTCCAATTAGTAGACTGATGGTGTTAGAATGTTAGTTGTGTTAATAAGTGTGAGGACAGGGACTGTTAGTGATAGTTAGTCCTGTTAGTTAATATTAGTATTGTCCAGTAAGTAATGATTAGTGTGAGTCTTGTTCCAATTCGGTCACAGATGCGTTGCTACCCCTGAGGTCTGAGATGGTCGCCTCTAAAAAAGTGAACCGGCTCCACACCTTCCTATCCGGAACACAATTGCTCTTAAAAACAATTATTATAACGGTAGTAATGGTACTGAGTACCTTGGCGGGCGGTGGTACTACCCCGGGTGATTAATTTTATTGTCGTTATTAATGTTTTGCTGGGCCTAGTGAATACATATAAATGAGAATAGATCAGAAGTAAAATTTAAAACATCGTCCAAATAAAAACTTTTTAAATTAAGTTTTATTGCAAATACTTATGATAATATTAATCCGTCCTTTTGACGCGATCGGGTAAAAATTCCGTAGTTTTTCGTCGTGTACACATTCATGGGCGGCTTTGACCAGAAATGGGCATATCTCTTTTCGGTGCATACTGACAGTTAATAAGGGACCACTGACCTCAGAAAAATTTTGACAACGAAATTGAGTGTGAAATTAAACTAAATAAGGAAACCGGTCCATCGACATTTTTTATGTGATGTCACCAGAAACAGCAGCGTTAATTTAATAAAAATATTGCAAATTAAGTGCTCATTATTTTTATTGTACTCTTTAATTTTGCATTATTAACTCATTTTAAAGTTATTTAAAAATGTCTATAAATATAAATAAGCAAGATACATAATTATGGTCATTTTGTATTGCCGGCGTGTCGGTTTATCCATTATTTTTCACTACAGTAAAGAATATTTTTCACAAAATATTATTTAGTTTCCTAATAACTCTCTATAATGTCCGTTCTTGTTTTCTGCTACGAGTATATCATTCTGTCATGGCTTGATAAGCATTCGTGGTTTTGATTTTAAGTGAGTACGAAATAATTTTTCTGATTCAGTATTTTTGCGAGAGTATTTTTGAAGCTGTTTTCGTTTAGTACTTGGCATGAAGTGATGAGAACACGAACGGCTTTTTCTTAAACAACTGGTTGCTTGAGTGGCCTGAGGCTCAAATGCAGTCATACTTGGTGTTGAAGGGTTCCCACGCTCGATTTGTTCGTCTCCCTCGCGTGTGGTACCTCGCTCTTTCGCTTCTTGGTTAATTTTTCTGGTTAAGTACTTATTTTATGTTAGTCATTTTGAGGCTGCTTTTGATACTGCATACGAAATGTGAAACGTAAAACATTTCGTCTGGTAATGCTATTAGTAATTAGGCAAAGAACCAAGGTAGGTATATAGTTTTAAACTATGTATTTAAAAAAAATTAGATATCCTCCTAACTTTTACTGGGTGATTACTTGTGGCAAGTGCTTTACGTCCGGGCCCGTATAGATTTGAGCGTTATCTGACGAGTTCTTTTAGAGTTATCTCTACTTTTCGATGTTGAAGTCGGTTTTTTGTACAAAGTTAGGAATTTTTTATCATTGTCTTAAGGTGTTGTAACGTTACATTACACTCGAATGCTCGCGGTGAGGGAGCACCTTTATATTGATTAGAAGCCAGTATCAGCCGTTGAACGTCATAGCGTTTAGTGATTGTTACTGAATGTTTTTTTCTTAATGCTTATCATGTTATCTGTTATCAGTGTTCCCTCGGGAATTTTATTTATGATAACAATTTGCTATCTGCCTTTGCAGGGATCATAGATCCAACTACTTTACAAGTGGATATCAACCAAACCTTATCTGCTACTTATTTGAATTAAAATCTTAATCTCTTTAAATGAATGCCATACTTGCACAAGTTTCATAGAGAATTCGTAATCAGTTTAATGTGAAATTTAAACGTTAATGAAGTTATGATTTAATACAAAAATCAGCTCTATAGTTTGTCCGCACACCCACGTACGATCGCGCGTAGGTAACGATGAATTTCGTAGGTACTGAGAATTAGCGTCACAAAAATATGATGATGATATGTGATGTGATACTCCGAAGTTATCAAATATTTCTCTTGTAAGGTATTTTCCTTTTAAGAAATTAATTTAGTGAGTTGGTTCAGTTCTAGGAATTCATAATGGATGTAATAACGCAATTAATGAAAAATGAATCATTACGATTTCGAAACATTTAATAAGTCCTTTGCTTTCTTATTATAAAAGTATCGTCGGCTTTTTCTTATTTCAGCATTTAGAAATAAAGAGCAAAATTAAATTCAAATTGTATTTGGGAAGGTAATCCAATGTGTACATAATAAGGAACGTAATTGGTACGGGTACCTGCTCCACACTAATATAATATGATACCGTATCTCCATAAAAATATGATTTGTTTATTAGAATACTGATCTCACTGTCATCTCAGTAGACAAGTATTGGTAATACTGACACTCGGCTGACCGTGTCCGAGTAGGTATCTCGCTTGACTCAGCCTCGAAACGACTGCTAGTGTTCCAACTATAGGAGCTTGATTGAGCCAGTATACTTTCTTAGTTACCCTTTTCTTCTTTCTTTGTTTCCTCTTCTTTCTTTCTTTCTCTTTCTTTTTATCTTTACTCTTTGTTTAATTTTCCTTCTTTGTTTGCTGACTTTTCCTTCTATCTTTGTTTCCTATTCCTTCTTTCTTGGTTTCCTTTTCCTTCTTATTCATCTGCAAAGCCTCGGTCATGATTTTTTATATTGTACCTACCTACTGATGCAAATGGGCCACGATCACGACTAACATCGTGCGTATAATTGGCTCACTTGTTATTGCATAATACAATGATAATGCATCACATTCTATTCTTCAATTTAAAGAGAATTCTAAAGTTCAAAATTGGAAAACACGACAATTTTTCGCATGAACTACACCTGAAAACTCGTTAGGCACTTTCCTTTGATAAGTTATAATACATATATCTGATGCTACTGGAGTTCATGATAACGAGCTGCTTGTTATCGCAAATGGCTTCGTCTCTCAGGTATCACACGTATAAACTTTATATTCCACTGGTTTCACACTTTGAATTTCCGCTGTAGTTTGTACCGAGTTTTATTTAGGTATTTTATTTGTAACAGTATGTCGTATTTTGAACTGAATATCGATTATTATTTTAGGTCGTAAGTATTGTAGGTCAGTTGTACTGTTTGGAATGGAGATGTGTGATTATTATGATCGTTACCGTAGCGATGATGGTGGTGCTGGTAAGGCAAAGTGGTCATTATATGTAGGTAAGCTTTTCTTAAACGCTGTTGATATTTCATCACTCGTCAATATTCTGTCTATGTATCTTTTTTATTTATGTTTAATCTAAAATACTGACTCCCAACCATATACCTACTGAGAGGTCAGGATGTCGTAGGCGACGGCAACAGCTCTAGCTACCACTTTCTTGCTTGATTCGGCCACTAACCGACTTGTCGTGTTCTAGTTAGCTTATAAGCTAGCGTCTTTATTTCTTTTTTCTTCTGACTTCTTTAACCAATTAAGCATTCGTGTTGTCTTTGAAGTATCAAGAAACTGATATCCGAGTGCGACTGTGATCACTTCTGCACGTTTATTAGCTTCTATTAAATAAAAGAAGATTATAACATTTAAACTTTTATAGGATGAAGATGCCTGAAGTGTGCCTAACCACATTTGGCCAACTTGGTCCGAACCCCTCACAATGCAAAAGGAGACCAGGCCTAACAGTGGGACAGTTCTGGGTTGCAATGATAACATATCCTTTAAAATGTATTAGTTTATGTGTGTTCTTTCGCAACGATAACGATGTAAGGTAACTGAATAAGAAAGCTTTCGTTCATTGAGTTCACTTCGTGCGTCTCAATGCAGGATTCATGCATTTAAGGTGAGAACAGGTCCGCTATATTCGCTTCCTTTCTTCGAAGGCCTAGCTAGACCGTTACTGATTGGTGGCCTTTGTTGAATGATAGCTATGCTAAAGTGCCGTACACAAATTAATATGTGTCCGGCGTATTGATTAGCATTGCATTAGTATGTACCACCAGGTATGTTTGCCAACCACTTGACTCGAGAAATATTTGAGTAACCACACTTCGACGAAATATTCTCCGTACTCCATCTTATATTACGTTCAATTTTTAGAAAACTAATTAGATTTAAGAACCTCGTAATATCTGGTACCGAAATCTAAATAAACGCTTGTAACGATTTTATCATCAAATATAAAAAAAAACAAAATTGCGGTTACTTTTTTCATATTTTCAGCATTTCAGCATTTCAGCATAATGCATCACATTCAGAAGAGAATTTCTTGTAAATTGTATGCGTGTACATAATCAAAGGTATTATATCTGTTATTATTACTATACAGTAAACTTTTTTGACCTCAGTGGAGTAGCGGATAAAAGGTGAGCGAAGTCGCATGAGCGAGGGCCGTTTCTTTCAGCAGGTACCTACGAGATAATATATAATTATGTCGTAAAGTCTCAATAAAGCTTCATAAATTGGAAGTAGCGTGGTAGTTTTAACATTATATTAAGTTATTTTAATTAATCTATCAATCAATAATTTCTTAATCTTATGTTAGCGGCCCTTGAAATAATAGTGAAGTCAAAAGCGACTCGCCTGCTGAGGCCTATTTATGAGGCCGTAAGCGTAACATCATATCAAAGACGATTTCCTTGAAAATAATGCACGCGCATTGGTGAAAACGTTATAATAATATGAAATGAGTTGTTGATTGGTGGCGAAAGCTGTCGCAGGCGGGGACGCCGGGTCCATTGTCTGCGCTGAGTCACTGGCAGCGCTCGCGCAGCTATTTCTGTGCGTCTTGCGTGGGCGGCGCTCCGTAGTCCACATCACTAGACTCTTAGACCGCTCCGGTATATGTACTAGGTACGCATAACACCGTCTCCGCTTCGAAATTCTTGTCACCGTCGTAATCCAAAGTGTATTTGTGGTTTGATTCAAATGTTTTATGATCATGGATTCTTATCACCTCAGCTTTGATTGAAGGTAATCGGTTATAGAAATGAGTACCTAAATAAACCGTGTTTTTTTCGAAAATCTAATCTTTAGTATAATTTGGTAGAGCAGTAGAAACTCGCATTACCACACAATGTAACAATGTGTAATGTGTCGGTAATAAGATTCTGGGATTTCAAGACAGTGTAGGCTTAATATTACACAGAAATAGATAGACAATTGTATGGAGTACCTGAAACCGGTTGTTAGATGGATATAGTACAGTGATTCTACAATCTGGATTGTGTTAGATCCTCGATTTAGAGTCGCCTTGATATCACTGTACTAAAGTCGGTACCATATTCAAGTTTACGGTTCAGTTTAACCTGCAACATTGTTAATTTGTAATCATCTTTAAATTATTCAGTAGACGCTTTGCTTATCCAAACGCAATCAAAGCAGACTATAAACGCATATTTGTAGGAGGGTGGTGGACATTGAAGGGTATGTAAAGATTTTCAATTATATCCGCTCTTACATCTGCAAGCAGTTCACTCAAATATTTGTTTAGTTTCTTTTCCTTCAAAGCGCTGCGTTCTTCAGATATTGGTTTTGCTTCGCTAGGTTTGAAGAGGACGCTGTATTCCTTGTTCGGTGCAGATATTAAAATATTCTAGAGGCAAAAGTAACAAGGGAAGTGGAAAGCTTAAAGCGCATTTCGACTACATTTCAACTTATCTTATGAAGTAAATAAAGTTTTCGGAAGTGAAACTTCTTACGCGGTAATTCAATAATTGGACGAGAATTACTGAGCATAACATTTTAAGGATACGTCTCTTCAAAGTAAATATCGTTACAAGGGCAAAAAGAAACATAGCTCCCACGAAACGGGAGAGAAGCAAAAGAGAAGTCGTCAATATTCGATACAAAACGATAGAATAACATAGCATTGCGCATGTACAAGATATTACAAATCGTTAAATTAGATGGAAAAGATTTGATAAATAACTGTATTAGAAAAAAATATAATTTTATTATAAGTACGAATCAAAATTATAGGTACTACATATCAGATACATGGAAATCTGTAGAACTCTGTATTGAAGCGTTTATTTGTCAGTTCTCAAATCAACTATATGACAGAATTATAGCTTTGGGGCATAAACATTAAACAATAGTTGAATGGGTGATTGTTAGCGGTAACATTTTCCTGAGTACTTATGTGCGCTGGTGGGTCTTTTAAGCTGCAGGAATCGATCGTTTTCATTCGACGATTGTCGTCATACTTAACAGGATCTT